>KI920147.1:6233-26466 GCA_000473525.2 Anopheles melas | reverse complement strand
CACGAATCATTTGAAGGTTGGTACTATATAAAAATAATATGCATTTAATACTAGCGGCGCCATCTATGTGTCAGACCGGGGACTTATCAGCCAACCTGTTATTACCCTTCACAAGCACACACATAAAGGTAATTTTATTACCCTTACCTAACCATCTCACGCCTAAGAAAATGCTTGCCGTATACATTATTTGCAAAAGCAGAACATTAGCAGAATAGGCAGCCTTGGCCAGCGATTCCGGTGAAATAATTTTCCAAATTAAGAAAAATGTCCTTCTCTACCGGGCAGCTACGTTCAGCTACCGGCCTCTTGAGAAACACCGGGCACCGCCCCAGCGAAAGGTGCTAATCCCATCGTCCGGTACTGTAATCACAATGTCGAGCACCGTCGGCGTAAATGTAATTAAAGCTCCACCACGGGCAAACCGAACACCCGTCCCGTAGGATATAACCAGGCTTCTTATTACGTTCAATGGTCGGGAAAATTGTGCAAAAAAAACGGAAAACCATCATTTCCTTCAGAACACTGCTGGATCGCAGAGACTTTCCCTTTGGTCCATGGAACGACGTATCCTTTTTTTTGTTGTTGGGGGGTGGGGGCGCTAGTCTCGTTGCTTAATTCGAGCCTAAAGCTAAAAACCACCAAGACACCGGGAAAGAGGCCTTTTCCGTGTCGCTTCCGTCGCTTCGTTTTTCATGATCGCATCCCGATGCAGGAGCTTATTAAATTTTCATCAGCCGAGTACTGTTGTCTGCCCCGAGCCTAATTTTGAGCATTAATCAGACAGATTAGACCTGCCTGACCTGTTCCATCCCTTCTGTCGGCAGTCTCGGTAGCTCTTGTGTTGATGGGTGTTTTGTGTGCGCTTTATGTGTTTAACACTCTCCATTATTGGTAAAACCATCGAAATACACATACGACACTTTTGTAGTCTAACTGTTTATAGGAGAGTAAAAAAAGAGGCTAAAAGTGCCGAACGGATTGATGACGGATCATGCCATACATCTCGTCGTGTATATTCCTTCAAGGGAATATTCTACGCTCTACGGCTTAAATGTATGCCGGGCGTCTAAAAACCCCCAAAACCACTATCATTAGATGATCCTGTAGTAAGCGTAACACCCTCCCATGACCATGTCAAAAAACAATGATTTATGGGTCTGCGCACACAGCAGACATTGCTGGAACCGTTCGCTTCCGGGTTAATGTGCCAAACCGTGTGCCAAACGAGGAAGAATTATTCAGCAAAATTGTGGTTAAAACACAGGCACAGTCGGCGGCATAGAATAGGCAGCTCTTCCACTAATCCCTGGGAAGGAGAGAATGAAGGGGGTGGGGAGGAGTGACAGGAAAGGCAGACAAGCGAATCGATCTGTCACAGCAGGCTTCGTATGTGCAGAGCGTTCAATATAACTCTTCCCACGGTCGTTCCCAGGGACGATGGTTGGTGGTTTCCGGTGCAGCAACGA
This sequence comes from Anopheles melas, assembly GCA_000473525.2. Taxonomy (NCBI): domain Eukaryota; kingdom Metazoa; phylum Arthropoda; class Insecta; order Diptera; family Culicidae; genus Anopheles; species Anopheles melas. Next base: position 24,997 of record KI920147.1, on the reverse strand, counting down.
GCCCGCCGGAAGCTAAACATCGATGATGGTACTGCCTCCGTTGCTGCCCGTATTGAGAACAAACACGTACACACACACACAAACACACATACATACACAAAACACAATGCCAAGATTATTCATGAGCTCGTAAATCAGTCAATGAGTTGGAACATGGCACATCAGGCACGCTTCTGGTTTTTGGGTTGCGGGCGAGCCCACCATTCGCAGAGCTCCTCCATTCTAATGGCACTGTCATTGCCCGGCACGGCCACACTGTAAAGGATGAAGCAATCTAGTACCCCGTCCCGTGTGTTTGACCAGCGTATACTTCTGAACAAAACCTCCATACTTTACCACAAATCCTTTGCAACAAAAACAGAGCTTCCTTCGAGGGACTACCCGTTGATAGTTGCGAGTATTTTATGCACAATTTAATGTAGCTAATTTAAAGCGGAATTTAGCAGAACGTTTCAACCAAAATCGAAATGTTCTAGCTTGATTGATTCGAACGATGTTCTCTACCTTTTTCCACCAACGCATAAATTATGTATCCGTTCGTTGCGGTATCGAACAAGAAACGCTCGTAAATCGACCATCAACAGAGCGAAGAAAGGAGGGAGCAAGTCCGTGTGAGTATTGCCGAAAGCAGTTAATTATTAAACATCCTTGGCGATTCGATCAATTAAAAATGTTATTAAATCCTGTTCCCATCTTTACACTCCATACTTCATAGCCTTATTAAGGAGCTGGTGCAGTAAGTAAATAAAGAGTGGATGGGATTTATTTATTCAGCCAATAAGTTCAACTTTGCGCTTTACAAAGCAATTCTTCCAATAAACTTCTTATTAAACGAAGCATTCACCCTAGCCTCAAGCTCCCCGGTGCGAAGCGCAAACTGTACTGCAAACTGTAAAGTTTCTCTGAATTGAATGTAAATTATTTCCAGTACAAACAACTCGCGCTCGGCTTATTAGCGTTCGCTTCCGCGCTGGTCGTTCTTTACTTGCTTTTTGTTTCTCGCTCTCTAATGAACGCTGATTCTCCGTGGAACACAACGTACCATCATTAAAGGCAACTTTTGACCTGGTTTGACTGTTGTGAAGAGTGTAGTAATTCAAAATGCACGACCGGCACCATGACAGCAGCAATGGCGGGGGAAACAAGCAATTGAAAAACACACTATTAAACTAGTTTGTTATGTTCAGAATACAAGGGCGAACTAAATGTTGTATCATATTGTGGCTCGCTTCGCTCGTACAATACAAAACAGCGCTTCACGCTGCGGTACAATAATGAATGTATATTCAAATGCATTTGAAAAATGGAAAACTTCCAGGCACGATGGGTAAAACCATCAAGCGGAGCGCGATTGTGAATACTAACCAGCACAAGCTTTTTACATGAATGCGATGGAAGCAGCTAAAGCTGTCACACAGTACGGTGCACACTGAAAAGGGCGCTCATCGAACCGCACCGAAAGTGCTAATGCATTAGTGCTGCGGTGCGTCCCCCGAGTGAGCGAATAAAATATTGTACAGCTGTAAACTAACACCATTATGTTTTGTTTAAAAAATATACGAGAGCTTAAAGCTTTAGCAAATGTCTTTTGAGTGTCATAATTGTAAGCTTAATGGTAAGTGCAGCTGCAGTGAATATAATGGAATAGGAGGCACCATGCTTTGTCTCGATGGTGAAAAATAAAATGAAGTTGAGTGGTAAATTTTTTCAGTATTTTTATATTTTATCTAAATATTTTAATTGTTTGATGTTACGGCTCAAAATTCCTCTTTTGTACGTGTAAATATTGCTGAAACTCTTAAAACTCATCAAAAAAAAGGAATGTAAAGGAGTTTTTCAAGGTTCTTTCCCAGCCCAATAACATCCAAAAATGGAAGAAAAAATCGCGATAAATAAATCTGTTACAATACTACTTTCCAACAGCATTTCCAGTTACATTTGTCACGATTAATAAAAAGCATTCTCCCAAAGCAACTCACACCAACGTTTGGCGAAGCAAATCGAACCGAACAATCCTTTTCAAACATGGTTGAAAAGTTGGTCCCACGTTGGACAGGGGCGGTTGCACTAAACGTTGATTTAATTCACCGTACTAAGGCGGAGAGAGGGAAAAGTTTAACACACTGGCACTGGTGCTTCGGTGGGCAACGATTACCACTTTGCCGTCAATGTCGTTGATCGAAAAGTTTCCGCACACGCGACCAGGGACCAGAGAAGAGCGGAAACGTTGAGCAAAATTCAATTTGCAACTCCATTGCAAGCTTTAATTCATCCTTTGTTTTCCACAAGCGTGGTGTGGTGTGGTTGGTTAGCGAAGCAAAAGTGATGATTGAAGCACCAGCGCTAATGCTTCAATTTGTGGTTTGCTTTTGTTTAAATGAATTACTCTGTGGCTTTACGCTGATGAAATTGATTTTATGGAACTTGTTTTTCACGCGTAGCTTAGCTGGTATTATTCTATGAAACAGTTTATAAAGGATCATACATGTAAAATCGCAAAACAACTGGTGATTCAGTTAAAGGTGAATGAGTTTTGATTATATATAAGACTGCAATGTTATTATTAAATATAATTGTAGCTTTTTAGTTTCAGATACTTATAATCAAAGGCCCTCTTTTAGCAATTGTTTTAAAAGCATCGCACTACACATCTTTCAATGATTACGGAAGGGAAAAAAATAAAGTTCTAAACACTCTACGTACGACAACAAAGCTTTACGATAAGAAATTATTGCCCCCCAATTATTGTGTATCGTTTTATTTGTCACTTCCACCCTACACAACAGTCCGTCTGTTGGCTCCCTTTATTGCCATTAGATGATGCGCTCCCTTAGCAACACCATTAACCATGACAATGACAGTGAATTTTACAGCCCTTTTTGCAAAATGGCACTCGAAGGTCGGCGCCAAAACACACAAGCAGACAATCTTCTTTGTCGTGGTGTAAATCCAATTGCCAAGAAAAAAAGCAGAACCACAGCAGCATAATAAGCCTGTCAGCGATTGTGCACGTTCGCAAAACGGTACACACTGTCACACACCAGATTTCGGCCCGCACCAGGTTTCGCAACAATAAAAGTGTGCCAAAAATGATCCACCCGAAAAATTACAGCCCCTAAAGAAAGCTCCTTTCGTAAAGCCACTGTGTTCAACCTTCCTCTAGCGGGTGGTGAATCACGAGACTCGTGTAATTTATGCTTCTGGTGGTTAAATCGAAACGACCTCTGGGGCACTTTCCGGCCTTGCCACCACCTTTCACGGTTGGTTGTTTTCTAAAAAAAAAAACAATGCCATACAGTACATTTGGGTACACGCTGTGCACGATTGCCCAGCCAAAACTGGCACAGCTTTGGAGTTTGCCGCGGCGCCAGAACGATTCCCTTTCGACACCGAGAGCTTTGAAAGCAATCCCGAACCAACCCCCAAAAACCCGGTTCCTTCCCCGCCTTAGCCTTCCTCGGCCCACTGCACGGACCCACCCAGTAGTTGGAACCGTTCCAAAGCAGCTGTTTCCCAAACAGCAACCGGACGCACAGACACAGAGAAAGCTCGAGCGCTGGCACTGAACTAATAAATTATCTCGCTTTCGGTGGTGCCGACTCCCTAACGCGCGAGAAACGCGTGCTCGCCCTTTACAGCCACGCGTCCCGTAGGCGACAGTAAAACTGGAACACTCGCTCGCCAAAACCGTGGGTTTCTGGACCATTTTCTTTTGTGCCGAGCATTGTGCTTGTTGGGAAGGAAGCTGCTACGCTTTCTTGCCACTTCTGTGTGCAACGGAAAGGCTGATACGCTTTTGTGCTTCACTAGTTGTCACGGGTAGCTTGAGGGTCGGTCGAGCAAAGAGGGATGCAATTTGCGGGGTGTGTGCATTGCTGGCAGACGCAATTTTGCTGTTCATAAGACACAATTTTAAATTGCATTGCTGATCGCTACCCCCATTTCGAGAAGATCTGATCTGAGAAGAAGACTTTGCTTTGCCGTAAACAAAGCTATTCGTTGTGTACGGTAACGACACCAAAACCCACCCATACGTTGCTGGAAATAATTTGCTTTATCCACATGAAAGCCCTACTGTTTTACCGAACCCAGAACCCAAAACACAGGCACAGATAAATGAATTCATATCGAAGGGAAACTCAATTACCACAAAAAATGGCTTACAATTCATTTCAAATTCTTTGCACTGTCCAAAGCCCTTTCATCTTCGTCACAGCCGGTCAGGTGAAGCTGAAAGCCAGGGTCCAGGGATTTTCAACGTGCAAGCTTATATGAAGCAACATGCATCAAACCCATCCGGAATGGGCACTGTCGTTTCAAAAGAGTATCCCAAAAAGTCGATTCCAAAATCCCTTCATAAAGCTTCTTCAACCAGTGCGTCCCATTGTACTGCAACCACAGTATGTAAAACCGGGTTGTACGTTATGATACAAATGGGGGGAACTTTAATATCGAAATCGATCGAACAGCGCCCTACCAGACTAGCCGTGATCTCTTTTTTTCCATATTTGTTTGGGTTGTTTTTTTTTAGGATCTGAAATTGGAAATCTTAACTATTATACTCCTATCACTCTATACACACACACACACACACATGCACGCACCCAGGACACGATAGTAGCACCAAGCACACAATAAATTGGCCATAAAATGACCGACCATACCGGTGGGACACGCAACTTATAATCCTCCTGGCACGAGACAACGGTTGGGAATGGTTGGACCTTTTTCTAAACGAAAAGAGAACATTTTAACTCCATCACCACCAAAGCTCGACCCGTGCTGCTGAAGGTTTTCCCAGAGCCGGTAGTTGAACGATGTTGTATTCCGTTTCCTCCTAAACTCTCGGGGTCGCGTTCCCGTTTCCTAAAACCGTTAGGTTGCAGGGGCCTTCAGGGGTAAATTGAAGCGATAGGACGTTCTTGGCTGTACCCACAAATAAGCCTAATGATTAGCAAAAGGGGTGGCAGTTTGAGCATCCTTTTTTTTTTCTTAGTCCTTCTTCCTACTCTGCCATTGCCAACGTCATCTCCATCAAGAGGAATTTGGCGCTGTAAATGATTAATTTTCGACGAAAAAGTGCCGCGCGAGCGATAAGGTTGATCCTTGCTGGACGATTTTAATTAGACACGACAAGTCAGACCGTGTAGCAAATATTTTAAACAGTGCTTAATCCTGGACCTCCAAAAAGGCGCTGGGTTGCTCTGCTACTAATCCGGCACAAATGAATAGCGTCAGGAATTTAAATTGTCGTTTTTTTGGGATTTACGGAGCACGTGGAAAGAGCTTTGAAAGGTAAATGTTAGCTGTCGAAAGTTTAAAACGTTATAAGTGATCACGAATAGAAAACAGATTTAAGTTAGTCCCGTAAGTGGCAAAGTGGTATTTGCATCAAATAAGAATTTGTCAACTGGTTTTTATGCTGTGAATATTGTTAATACTATATATTTAAGAGCTATGTGATATATTTTTATTATGTTTTTTTAATACTTCATTCTGTACACTGTCATTCATATGAGCTCAAATAAGCAATTTTCCGCTAGATTGAAACATAAAATTCGCTTCGTATTATGTTTTGACTGCACCGTAGCTGTGGAATGGTTGCATATTTTTATTGCAACATAAACTATAAGGCTCTTAAATTTAATAGTTAAAACGACCGCACGTATTTTGACTCGTATTACGGCTATAAGCATAGCTGTAAAATATACAGACCGTTTTATCTTATGCGTTTCGGTGATTTATGAAAGCTCAAAGTAGATAATCCTTTTCCAAATAATGAACTCACTATAAAATATTTGATTTCATCATCTTTTAGATTTGTTTTGGTTTGAGTGTCGAAGAAGCACACGTGCATTTTCGATTTGACGTTCCAATCCAAACTAATCTTACGACGCCGAAACGTTGCTCCCAATTTCTATCATAAATGGCTTCGTTTGAATTTAATACACACATCATTAAGCAATGCAAACAAGACCGATCCCGTATTGAGCTTTAAAATTTAGGTAAAAATCAACAAAACAAGCAATTTTTGAAATATTGAATCCAATCATGAACGAAAACACACGCTCAATTTGGTAGGCTCACCGTGGTGCAGCATACAGACATCAAAAGTGACACACACGCACACACACACACCACAAACCCTCCGTCAGTCTAGCAAGACGAACACGGAAAAAAATTCCTGTCCGGATGGTACATCATCATCAGACTCATTCCCTTACAGAGACAAATGTTGGAATTTGCCGTTGCGTCTAGTGGAAGGAATAATTTCATTACGAAAACAGTACCACATGCCGCTGCGCTGCAAACTCTCCATCATGTCTTTATGCCTTTGGAGTATTCACCCTGGAGGAGGAGCCATCCCCTGTCCTGAACCTCCACACCATCCTCACGGGTAAACACGGGTTTTGCATACTTTCAAAACTCCACTCCAGACCGCGTTCGGGTCGGCCCTGAATGTACACACCGAATTTATTCGCAATAATCACTTAAGGATATGGAATTTTAATGGCATATAGAAGAGCACTGCGTGTGTTGGTTCGTTGTGATGTTCGGTACCAGCGGTGCCTCCTCCGGTGATTCTCCCAGGGGGGATCTCAGACTCGTACACACACACACACACACGCTCTGCATGTCATCGTGTACCGCTCGGGATGAATATGTTTCACATCTAATTGAACGTAGCGTTTAAATGTAAACACATACACCCATAAAACGTGCGCACGTACTACCCCCCATGACACGGCAAGCTGTAAATTACGTCCGGAAGAAATTTCCACATCGACAGGGAGGGGAGGGCAAGACGATGCGACGGACATCCGGTACGGGTGAAAGCCATCGTACCAATCCCCCCGTGGTACAGCGGTAAGCTTGACGCCGTTTTTTAGACGTTAAAAACTTCCTCATTTTTCCCTACCCCTGCGCTTCCGGTGTCGGTTGAGGGAAAGCTTTCAACGATGGTTCGAAAGAGACGATCGGCCTTCCCAGCCCCTTATAGCTCCTTTTGCTTCCCCAAGGAGGCCGTCCAACAGAACGGACATTGACAACGAAAACACAGCAAGCAAAAACTCCACTCGCTCCAATGTTTCAAACACTTTTCACCGACCGTGTTCTGGTGAGGTTGGTACCCCACATGCATGTTTTTCAGCGTGTATATATAGGTTCGTAGCATTTCCATCGCTCCCAACGGGCACTGGGCACGATCACGATGTCTCGCCGTACAGAGGCTGCGGTGTAGCGTGGTGGTGCACCATGTCGGCACCAGAAGCATGCAAACATGGTTCGCTCCATTCCTTGTTTCACAACCGCACAACACCGCTAGTGCAAAGGAGATGATTTAAAATTTATAACGAAATTCCCGGCAACGATAGCAATCCGCTCGAAAAGAGGCGCCCTCTACTAAAGAGAGAACGGAGCCATACAGCTTTGCCAGCACATCGGAATCTTGCGTAAAGTAGCTTTGAATAGGACAGGACAGTGTGCGATCACCGTACCGAATGGGGAAGTAAATCTTCCTCCACAAAATCTACACCCGGTTACGGAGCGACGTGGAAGGGTCGTTTGGCGGCGTGTGCCACTGTCAATGATATGCTTTGCATAACTCATAAGCCACCCAGCGCGAAACACAACTCGCTCCTATCGCCTTTCTCGAGTGAGTGCGGATGAGTCGTGGAGTTACGTTTCCTTTTGCTTGCTCTTATTCGAGCCTGTGCTTATGATGGTGTCAAGTAAGCAAAGTACGCTTCGCAGTTAAAGCTTGCGTTGATTAAAAGCATTATACGAGTACGGTGTAAGAGCTCGCGTAAAGACTGGTTGCGAGTAGGTTGCCGTGCTTTATGCGAGTGCGAATTTCAACACACAAGGACGCAAAACATAATCCCAAATGGAATTGACACCTTTTGCTCGGAGGATGTCGCTGTTGAGCTGCGATGTAGGGATGAAAGTTCTCTGACGGAAATTAGATAGAGGTTGGTAGAGTGTGATAAAAGCAACAAATATAAAAAATTATTAAATCTATATTGAAAACCATCGATTTCCAATCAAATTCAAATTGGATCTTTCTCAACCACAAATCCATACAGATGGTGGACTTCATTACCAATTTACGAATATTTAAAAAAGTCAAGAGTTCAGTTTCATTTACTAGTAAGCAAATAATTATATATACACGCGACAATAATAGTGATGCCATACACGTTGAAAAGTGTTCTGTTACTTGAATATAACGATCAAAGATCAAAGAGTTTTTGGACGTCGTATCAGCCTGTTCCGGCGTCTACAACATCTTGGCTCTATTAGACAACAATCAGGGCATCGAAAGAAAGCCCAGTTACGAATGGCCGATGTCCCTGAGGGACTAGAAGCTCCAAAGAGAGCTGAAAATGAAAACCGAGTGACAAGTTGCTACATCGCTGCGTTCGTTTGGCTGAAAAATCGATGCAACCGGCCAAACAGTGAATTAGTACCAGGGGAACATGAACAAACATATCAGGAAGTAGATGTCACGTACACTGGCTTCGCAGCGGCAAACAATAACCCCAAAACTCAATGCGATCGTTTTATGCGAATTGTAGACGGAATTTCGATATGACGCACTAGTCCGCAGACCGGACCACCATCCCCCAGCTGTGTGTCTATCGAATTTTTGTAGACAAACATGATCCAAAAGCTCTTCTCCGACAATTTTGTTGCGAAAGCTTAGGAGGAATTGATAAAAATCGAAGGTAGACTTTAAAGCATGTCTACATGCATGTCTTCGTCCGACATGGCGAAGAATAACCAGATAGCTGACGACAGGTAGCTAGCAAGGTCGTAGATTTATTTTTGCATGTTTCAACGGATGTTAATGGAAATGATCTCTCTTAGATTGTTTTCTTCAGTCAGCCGTAAAAATTTCCTGTTTTTTTTTATGTAAGTGTTATATCAATTCCTCGTTATATGGAATCTTACTATGAATTACATCGATGTGAGTCATTGTTAACATTTTATCTTGATTAAATGATAGTGTTTCAATTGATTACTCACACATCACTTGAAACAAAAACTATAAACTTTGCAAATTATAAACCAAAAACAACATTTTCACTTTAACTGCTGGCAACTTCAACTCTCTCTAGTGCCTGAAAGTACCTATTACAATCCGGTAGCTGTCAACTGAAACAAAAGAAATACAATCTCTCTACACTTGATCCTAGCTCATCAAGCTTTTCTCAGGACATAATTACTCAATTCACTCCGCAAACTCATTCTCTATCCAGAGCGTTTTCAGGGACATCTAGAGCGAGAGAAAATACCCATTTAGCAACGCTAACAACGCTTCCAGTGCTTACCTTTCCGCAACGCTCATTGTAATTGTAAGAATACACTTACCTGACATAGGAAACGATTTGCTTCAACCCTTTATTTAATTATTAATTATCTACTTCGTTATCCTTTTTCGTGCTACGTGCTATCTAAGGAGCACTTGAGGTGGGATTGATCGAGGAAGCAAAAGCACATTGAATTAACGACACACTCTCACCCGCTCTTTATCATACTTTCGATGATAAACGATGTACAACGCGGGCTTAAAATGGTCTCCCACTTAATTACAATCCGACCGACAGCCGCAATGAATGGTAGTTTGACGAATTACACCAGCATCCGTTCGCTTTATGGTTAAGTATGCGTGAGATGAGGTTGAGTTTGAAGTGCTAGTTCAAAATACAGAGAGAGTAGCTAATAAAAAAAAACAGACATTCAAAGTGATTACAATTTTGAATTCCAGATAAGACTGTAAAAGAAATGAGTGCCTGTCCGAGCATAAACTGTACAGAAACAAAGCGAACGTTTACATTTCCTCCTTCTAGTCAATAGATTTTGTTTTCTATGTTGTTTATCCTGTGCCGCTTTTTGAAATACAGTACCATTGTGTTATTATCTACCAAACATTGTGTTATTGTTGCCGTTGCTAGCACATCTTGCCGCCTAAAACCCACGGTGGACTCTTGGCTTAACACTTTTTCCATTCATCAACACTCATCATTTCTTCTGCTCAATTCCGCTCACTATTTTAGTCTCAACAGAAACAGTGCCATCAATAGAACAATAGCAACACTTTTGTGTATTTATGTAAGCTGTGAAGGGATAGTTTCTTCTATTGGTACTTCCCAAGCTCTGGCGGATGAATGATATAACATCCCATTTCTACGTTTTACTCTTCACTACCGTAAGTGTTCAGATTCCATCAACAAAGGGCGTGCTTGGAAATTCACTGAACCAGCACACGATACGATAAGACAAAAACGTTCCCCTAATTCATGTAACCGAGCAGCATGACGTGTAGTGCCGAACTTTTGCCTTCCATTCTCTGTTCCTGCTAGTGGTCGCTGGAGCGAAACTTTACATCATATGGCTTTGTTTTCGATTCGAAATTGGCTAGGGATCATGTACCAAGAGAGGCGGTAGCAGCATATGGTGCTGAGGTTTAAAACCATCGACAGCTTGAATGGAGATGAAAATCTTAATCCACCAAACTTACCTTTAGACAGCTTCACTTTCACAGGCCGGATTTGATGCCGATGAGGGGTTTCCTCCGACAAGCAACAGCGAAGGTGTGGTGATTAAAACTGATGAACTTTTCCAACTTGTACGACCGCACACACACACACAAAATGTTCGGATAGTCAGTTGCTGCACAACGCACAATAGTTTGCTGTTGAAAAGAGATAGAAAGAAAAAAATGTTATTCAACAAACGTAAAATAACGTTTTGCGCTAAGCGTTCGCTTCGCTAATCAAATGAAGCAAATACGCACTCGTGGAAATCTTTCCACGTGCCATTCCGCCTTAACCCAAAAGCCAAAGTATAAGCCACAAAAAGCTCCCCGTTGTACGAAATGTACAACAAATTTCGCAAAACACCACACCAAGCCAACCGACGGTTGCACTGGGGAAATTTTAACCGAAAAATAAACTTTCCAAACAAACTTTCCCCCGTTTTCTGTGTCTCTAACTTGTACCCAAAACTTGAAAAAGCCAAATCGTGTGCGTTACTCGTCAGTTCCGGTGTGGTTAAAAGCGTACCATTTAACCTACCAAACAACGAGCCCCGCTCAGCCACTCATGCACACACCTCGCTCAAGCGCTCCTATATATGCTCAAAAGTCTTGGAAGTTGGCTCACAAGGCGAAATTAAATGTGGCTTATGATTTTCATCTCTACAAACTGCTGTCCCTCGCACCCCGAGAACGAACGCTACAGTGCAGGGTCGATAATGAGCGAAGCCCGATATGCTTTCTCGGAATGCACAAACATGCACGTTTGTGCTGATAAGGAGAGAAATTGCTATACCGTTCATATGTGCAGTGTGCAGCATGCATGCAGATCCGTGGTAGTAGTGCTTCGGGCAAGTGAGTTGAGCGTGTGGTTTGCTGCTGAAAAGTTTAATTAACTAAAAGCAAACTCACCAGCTGAAGGCTGCAGGAAAGATATTACATTCTGCTGGCGTTCTGTAAACAATCGTGCGCACTGTAGGGCACTTCAAAGGGAGGTGAATAATCGAGTAAGATTCTAGTAACGGGGGAACCAACTTTACCCTTCGTTGTGTGAGAAATACTTTGCTGGAAGGCATTGGATTTGTGTGGAATAGTTATACAAAATATCAATTTTAGCAAGGTTTACTGAAGGCTTTTTAGGCATCATTTCCTGAACTAAATTAATTGTAGAAGATCGTAAGCCATTTCAATTAAACGGGTAAATGTAACAGCCCTATTAGAAAATGTGTTTTTATTCAGCAGGAACGGTATAAATCAATTTCCGATCTTAGTGTCTCGGTGGAGACGCCTGGTACTTGTGGTGTTTTGTTGCCTGTGGCATAAGACAATCAATATCTTCTAAAAATGAACGAACCATCAAACAAGTTATTTTTAGCACTTTTTCACCACACAAAAAAAAAAACTCTCTCCAATGCGTCAATCAGCTCAAGTAGGTCAAGTTTAATAACGTGGCCATGACCTTATTATTCCTGTTTTGTCTCGCTTCCTTGTTTCAACTGTCATCACACGAAAAAGTATTAAAAACGGTTTTCTCTGTCTTTCTAGTGTTCTTCACTATCTTCTTCAGGATATTTCCATGCTCATTAGCTCAATAGCTCTACATTCTTGATGTCATGGAATAGAATTTCACAGAGCTTTCAACGTTACGTTTACAGACCGGCCGTAATCAATAATAATTAAATCATTCAATCAAAAGACATAACCAGTTTTTCGTATATAATAATAAGCTTTTTAGCTGAAATGATGGACATTTCAATTGTAATTGTCCGCTCTATTTGAATAACATGATTTATAGCTATTTGGTAAATTATTAGCAGTAGATTTTACATGACCAATACGAGTTTTCTATGCAAAATTATCGTTATGAAACAATATAAAATAAAACAAAGGCTATATAAAAGTAAATCTAATCATCCAAAAATAATACAATTAAATTTCCACTTACATTGTAAAAAAACACCTCCCCCATCTAGAACAGCGACAATATTTTACGCGCAGAATTTCCACATGAATAGCAAGCGCCGAACAATAATAATGAACCCGCCGCGTACCGGCGGGTCTCACTAATTACACACCACCCCTTAGAACTAGTACGGTCGCTTTGGCGCATAATAAAAGCGAGAGCGTACAGTTAAAACAATGCTAAACTAAATATCATTTTCCGCAATTACCGGCTTCGTGGCCGTTGCAAAGGCTGTGGTCAAAGAAGACAGTCCCCGAAGCAAGGCGGGTAGGTGCACATGCTCATTATAAAGCAATTCAACCGCGATCTAGAGTAGGGGCGGGGACGGGAGTTTTCGCTCACGGTTAGGGATCCTGTCCTTTGGTTTTACAGTATGTAAAAAAAACATAAAAAACAGCACACACACACACAGTGAAAAGGGACATTTCGATCCTGTCCCCATCTAATGACCCATTAACGCGAACCGGAAGTTGTCGTTAATTGCACCGGTTGGTACCGGAGTTGACCGTACGTACACGGCTTGTTTTATCCGTTCGTCCCCGTCTGTCGGAAGCAATCGAGCTGCTAGACGTTATGTACCAGGCTATGGTTGATTGTTTTTTTTTACATTGCACGCAACCGGAGGTACGATCTTGCAAACAAAAACAGCAACAAATAACAAACCAGTTTGTAACACACTGCCTGTTACCCTCCGCGGACATGATCATTTTGTGCTGGACAGTTGCAATTTTACGACCACCAAGCAAAGTATGGAGCGTTGCATGTTAACCCCATTTGAATGAAGCTTCCGTTCAGCATGATTATAGACGTGGCCCATGTTCACCCTGTTCAACGAAAATGGTATTTCTTCCGTTGTATTATATTGCAGCGACATGCATGCATTGTTTGCCTTACCGTACAGTATGCAATTAAAATCCTACCTCTTAACACTGCAATTTTATAATTAATTTTACATTAAAACGAATGCACTCAGTGGATGAATATCACTGAAACCATTAGAGGAATAATATTGTTCCTATCATTAAAAAAAACAGCAGCTGATTCGGAATTAAAACGAAGGTATTTTATGAAACCCATTTTCCCTCCATGCGCCTAACTTAACACATGGCCGCATTTTCATTTCAACCATCATTACCCGGAAAACGAAAAAATTAAAAGTTTTCGATATTCGAATCTTTCTGCCTGTTTGTTTTTATCTCACTATCTCATACTTTGCCAACCTGAATTTATTTTTCCTTCATAAAAAAATGGAACAGTCCACCATTGATTTTGGCTCCCATTTACGACCATTCATTCGTAATGATTCATTTTATGGGTTTGATGATCGGTCAAGCTTAACAATTAAGAAAAAATGTACAATTTAATTGAAACAAGCCGCAATAAAAGCCGCCCAAATTTATTTCCCACGAACGGCGCAAAAGCAAACCAAAAAGGCGATTTATTTTTAACAACAAATAGTACTCTTTGTACCGAGCAGGTGATTAATTTTTAGCGCATAGCACGAAATGGAAGCGAAACGTTCGTTGCATGTTGGTTTTGTTGTTGTTTCGGAAAGCTTTCACGCCAATTACAATTGATGGATGGAAGGAAATGCGCTTTCAATCAGTGAAGAGCCATTTTCAGCGTTTCAGACACTTCGATCGAACATCGCTCGACAAGCCATTTTATTCTCAGCAAAGGATTAATTTTGTAAATGCATTTATGTGTTATTTTTTTAATAAAGAATGTAAATTAAATTTTAAAATTAATTTCAAGATTCAATCTACCAACAAACACAGACACACTTTTCCAAGCAAAATCATGCAGCAATTTTAACCATAAAACAGTAATTGAATGAGCGGTGCACCATAAAATCGGACACACGCTTTTATCGTCACGCCTGATAAGTTCGGCATAAAAGTTGTAAAACCGAAACAGAGAAAAGCAAAAAACAAAACTCCCCAACCAACCTGAGTTCGGGCTGCTACCGGCAGGAAGCGCACTGTTTTTATGTTCCTTCAATCAGCGATTCAATCCATCAAAATGCGTCATTACAGTGTATTGGGTTAAAAGGGAGGGGGGGGGGTTTGCTTCCTTTCACACACAGACAGAACATGTTTTTATGGCAATTTCATTTTTGATCATGTTTCATAGGAGGAAGCGCAAAGTTGGACATGTTAAGCAGTTTACTAAATATTCCTTTGAATATACCGCAAACACAAATTATTCTTACATTATTACATGCCTTCACCATTTATCTATCGATAAAAATTGCCACAAAGCCTGAAAATAGCTTAAGCACATGAAAAAAAGTGTAAAATAAAAGTTGATGTTTTACGAGATGCTATTTGGATGACATAAATAACTAAATAAATAAACTACGCTTAGGCAATAGTCTATGCTTTTGGGCTCGTTTCGTAAAATGTATTCTCAGCCTATCTTTTGTTTTGCTGTTCAGGAAAGGCCTCAAAATTCTTCCAAAAATATCCTTAGGAGCTGTGCCTGTTACCATAATTGCCAGGACAAATATAACACCATAGCCTCACCAAACACCATATGTCAAAAGCATCTGCCCATTTTGCCCCAAGCGTAACTGCCCATTCTGCCCCACGTGAAGCATTTTTGTATTTTTTTTTTGTTATATTAGTAAAAATACTCATTCGATTGCCTCACTTTCATCAGACAAAATGTATAGAAATATCATATCTTTAAAAATATACCATGTAAAACTCTCAAGCATCTCTGTGACACTGGTTTCAGCTTATTTTCGAAGTGGCAAAAATTACATAAATTTGTTACTTACTGTTATTTGGCATTTTTCTTGGTTATTAAATGGTTATAAAACTTACAAGGTTTTCCTATGAATGAAGTGTCCAATGAAGTGTTCCATTGAATACATTTTAAGCATTGGAATGTATATTTTTAGTGAAATAATGCTTAAATAGAAGGTGTCCATTTTGCCCCGCTTTCTCCTACAATATCACAGTAGGCAGCGCAGCGGAATTGAAATTGTTCTCGCTCGCTTCCTCGCTCGTTCTCTCTTTCAGAATAGAAATTAATATTGCACACAACGAATAGAGTGAGCAGAAAAAGAGTTTTTTAGAGTTTTTTTTTGGTCGAATACAAAAGCGTGCAGTTTTGAATTGATATTTCACCTGGTGCAAGGAAAAGAAGATTTCACGCTTTAAAATTACACATCATTATTATCGATAATAAATCTAATATTTTATGATATTTTTTTATGCATTGCAGTTTGCACAAAACCAACATCAAATGCAAAGGAAAATTACTCTTGAAAATTATACATGACATTATAAATCCATTTTATGCTTCTCTCGTATAAAAAAAAAATCGAGCCCAAATGCATTTGTTCCTCAAGCCGTTCTTACAAAACCACTCACCCAATGGGACAAACCCCGTACCACCAAACCTATACCAACACCTATGTAATTGAACATTCTTTTCCTGTTTTTTTTTTTTATTTTAAAACCGACAAATAAAAACACTGCCCGGAAAACCTCACACGCCAATAAACCATTTGTAATGGAGTTGGCAAACGGGCAGGCGAAGGAAAAGCAAACACCATTTCGTAATGGAAAAGCTACCGCCAACCAATCGAACGGTCAAAGAACTGCTCTGCCTCTTCCCAGAGCGTACCCACACACTACACTCAGGGGCAAAATGATGGGACAGTAGGAACGGCAGGACAATAAAGTGTTCCGAACCATCATCATCGTCGTCGTCGTCGTTTGTGGCATTGGACTAGAGCGCACTGCACCGCACTTACAATGGGATAAATTTCCGTTGCTTATAAACTGCACTTTTGCACGCCATCGGGTTGTCGCCTGTCGAGCGACTGGTTTGCCGTAATGAACGGGGACAGTTTTTAGATGTGTTGTTTTAAAATAAATGTTAAAAGTTACTTCAAATGATCTTTTAGAAGGTATTAAACTTTAATTGTTACTTTTACTTGAAAATGTATTGGAAATGTAAGGAACAATATGAAGCCATTCGTACAAACCCAATGGCCTAAAGGAGCAAACGAGCAAAACAAATATGACAAAAACACTCGTCAGTATAATATATTTGCACTTATTCTAATATGTTTGGGGGCACATTATATTTATGATTTAGTCATTTACAGAGCACAACCAAAAAAGGACTTAAAACGGACCATAAGACGATCTCCTTGCTAAGTAACCCTTTACTTGTTTCCTTTTGTGATTTTATACCGTTGGTTTTAAGTTACTTTAGATTGTATGTAATAGCTACTCATTAATATGCTGCTTGTGTTACTTTATTTGTTGGTTTTTAAGCTAATAAAAATAGTATTATAATGTTATTGATTATTTAGTTCATTGTTCTTATCTATTTTGGTTTCATTTCTTTTAACTTCTTTTTTATATTTAACATGTTTGGTTTTTCCAATTTCTTTTTACTAAAACCACCTACACCATTATTACACCACAGTTTATATTTTAACTCCCGTTTTTTCTGTTTTGTTCTTGTAATTACCTCTACTTTTTGGTTTGGTGTGTTCTGTTACCCCTTAAACTTATTCCTGTTTTTGTTTTCCAAACAAAAAAAAAACACTGACAGCTACTAACGGAACGTTGTTTTTATCTTCTCTTCCCCTTTTCCACTTTCTTATCTCACAAAATGGTTATCGCGCCATTTTTGGGTAACGAAATGGAAAAAAAATACACACTCTTCCACAAACACAAAACAACAGGCGCCTGGCGGACGAAGATGACGAACTATCCGAGGTGCAGCCGGATGCGGTACCGCCCGAGGTGCGCGAATGGTTGGCATCCACCTTCACCCGGCAGCTGGCGACGACGCGAAAGAAGTCGGACGAGAAGCCCAAGTTCCGCTCGGTGGCGCACGCCATCCGGGCCGGCATCTTCGTCGATCGGATCTATCGGCGCGTCTCCAGTACCGCGCTGATGCAATTTCCGCCCGAAGTCGTACGCGTGCTAAAGGTGAGTAGGGGATATAGCAAGCAAGGGGGTTGCGCCGCTTTTCTTACTTCTTCTGAGTGAGTAAATGGCAATCTGCAAAACAGTTGGTAGGTGAAAACGGTTGCCATTTTCGCTTGTTTGGTGTGTTTGTTCGGCACAAACCACATTTGCACGGAAATGCACGGATCCTGCACCATTATCGAACAGCGGAGAGAAAAATCAATTACACACCGTTCAGACAATCACAGCCAGAGCGCCTTCATCTTGCCAAAAAAAGAGGGAAGTTAGTTTGAGGAAGGGCGCGCAATCTTCACCAGAACACAATAGTGTACGCTTTCGTTTGTAAAGGCAAACCCCTCCCAACGTTCTTCCCGTCCTTGGTGAAAACCAGTTTCCATTGTGTTGGGGCATTGTTCGATGCGATGCTGCATTAGTATCTTCTTTCACAGGAAATTGAAAACGATATTTTTTAACCCTCTTCCCCCGCCGTCCCTGTCCGCACACCGTTGAAGTTGGAGTCCCATTTATCAGCCATGATAAATGTTAACATTTGAATGCACTTCCTGCGGAGCACACCGTTTGGGAGAGGCGTTAACTGCAGACAGGAAGAGAGTCATCGTTGCATTTCGGACTTGTTTGTTTATCGTCTTTGTTGATAAAAAAGGGAGGAAATGAGCTGTTCCAAAACATACACACACACATATTTGATCCACGAAGATCGCGTAAATAGAGATATCGATCGATTCGAATAAGTTAACAAAAAAACCGACACACGTTTTTCATTTTCAGCTAGTAGTTTTTACTTCACCAAAACACTGCACTTTTACATTGTTCGCCAGCTTACAATCCAGCTGTCTGACTGCTGTTCCTCTAATTCCATTGCTGCAAACGTCTCCCTGCTCATTGTGTGAAACAAATTTTTCGATCAAATTTGAAATCGATTGTTTTCATCGATCCATTTTTCTCCGACGTATTCCTATAATATTTTCCATTAAATGCATGCTTTTTTGTTATTTTTGTATTGATACTGTTTTTGCTTTCTTTGATTATGCCAAGAGTACAAAGTTTTATTCAAGAGTACCGAAAGTATGATAAAGCTTTTTGAATTATTATATTTACGTTTTAGCTTTTTAACTTCAATTTCTTCTGTTTGATATCTAAATGTTTTTAAAACACATACGATTTTTGTCCTCCAAAATGTAAGATTTTCCTTTCATTTCCACACAAAAAGTGATTGACGTTTCTCAAGATCATTTTGTATCCTGCTCCTTGACATATCTCTCTCTCTCTCTCTCTCTCTCTCTCTCTCTCTCTCTCTCTCTCT
>AXCO02003284.1:0-24127 GCA_000473525.2 Anopheles melas | reverse complement strand
TGTGTGTGTGTGTGTGTTTGTATGTGTGCGCGGTCGACGGCCCCGCGGCTGCACGACGAACGCGACGGGCCGAAAGGAGCACCGGGACCATTCGCTGTCGATTCATCGATTCGCCACTGCCAGCGAGGCGAATGCACAGACCAACAGCCATCAGCCGGCAGGGTTGCACACACGAACACACTTCTTCATCGCTTCCGATTCTGGGCCACCCTTATACCCCGGTCAGCGCTTCCCGAGGGAACGCGTTTTCATGTGGTTCCTTTCTCGATCCACTATCGTATCATTACCGCCTGCTTATTATCCCCTTGGTCCCCACGACCCATTCCGGAGCGTGCTTGCCGCCTTGCCGCTTGTTGCGAGAAGCTCGTTGCTTGCCACCCCGCGGCTTTCAATCAATTGGGCGCGGGTCGATGGGCACTGGCGGGGTCCGAATACCGCCCGATCGACCGGTGCTGGTGGGGCTGGAGGGCAATATATCGCGCCCATTTATTGTTATGGCGCGCGTGAGTGGCCACGAAAGCGAGGCTGGAGCCGTTGCATTCCATGCGCAACGCTGCCTGCTATCCTGCGAGCGACAGTGCAAACGAGGAGAAAACAAATCACCATCCACACTTTTGCTGGCGGGCCCCAATCTCGTAACCGAAAACCTTGCGCGACCGTGGTGCAGAACAACACAATAACAAACGAGAGGAGGGGATGAGGGAGAAAACAAAAACCTCCCCGAGAAAATCATGGGTTCTGGCGTTACTTCGCGGCTTTTCGAGACAATTAAAGATTAGTTCGAAAGCCGCGAAAAGAAACACGGAGCGGGTTGTGTGCCGTCGTCGTATTTTCGTCGTTCCCTTTTAACGGGTTGTTCTCCCATTTTTCTTGCCACATTTTCTCGTTCTCACCTTTAAGGAGATGATAAAGTACCGAGCCGACCTCCGGCGGCCACAATCGTCGTGCTACAGTGTGTGCTGCCGTAGTAGGTGTGTGTGCGCCCGGGGAAGAGATTTGACTCGGAAAAAAAAGGTGCAAACGAATTGAAGGTGCAGTTTTAATGCTGCTTAAAGCTTCTGCCGCTAATAAGCGGACTGTGCTTTCGCAACTTTGCACGATGGCATCGGACACAACTATTGCCCACCAGTGTTGTGAGCTTCACTCCTCCCCGTCCGATGGCTCAGCGGCGATCGGTGGTCGTACCAAGTGCTGAACCATTCGACAACAACACCCCGAAGCGCAGAGCTCGTTGGCTAAATGAAGGAATCGTGCTTTGCAAGCAAAACTACTTCTGCCAAGATTGACGACAGCACAAGTTCAGGCCCGAGGGCGGCCGTGTTAAGCGGCACCACGACGTGCAACCGAAGCGCCCGGAATCGATACCCCCGGTCCGGCGGCAGACCCGATATCCCCATCCCATCGACGCGCATTGGCCGGATGGGTGTCCATTATGGGCGACCCACCTTCACGACCCCTGACGACGACGCCTGCGACGACCACCACCACGCGGAAACACGAGCTAAGGGAAAACACTTGTAGTAATCGATGTAAAGAACGACCAGTGAGAGACAGAGAGTGGCGACTGTGGCGTTAGATTTCATTCGAACCGAACCACTTCGATCGGGACGCGCGCGTTAATGAGCAAGGGCGGCGGGAAATGCAACACGCTGGCTGGCTGGCTGACTGGCTCGCTGGGTGAGAATCTCAGCCACAGCGAAACCTATCACTTCACTCTGCCGGCGAGTGCCGACCCGCTTGTTTATGTTATCGGTTTACAGGCATTAAGCTTAAGCTTGTGGGCGGTTGGGTTTCACGTGCAGTGCAGCGCGCCCCGAACACGCGAATACAGGGCGCAAAGTACTTGCGTGTTGCGATTTATTTCATCTTTACGCCCCTGCAGCAAAACGTTTTTTTTCCGCTGCGTTTCGTACTCGAACCTGATAGGGAAAGTGTACTGGTGTAACAATCGCCAACCGCAAAATTCGTTCTGTTTGGATTGGTTTTTCCCAAAGGTGAACAACACGGATGATTCCTTTTTATTTTGAAGGAATGTACACTAACAAACCATGTGTATCACTTCCTATTTACTTTAAGTTCAAATTCCGAGAAACTAGAAACAAGCTGTTGCTATTTATGCGATATTTAAAGCCCATTTACCAGCCCACTAGCCCATTGATGATGAATAACAAACACAGCACAACAATGCTAACCAAAGCACCGATGCAAGGAACGCCTATTAAAGCCAGCGGAACTAATGCTGAATATGCTTCAACTTCACTTCACACCCTGACAAAAGTATGAATGTTGTGATACAAATAGAACAGTATAATGGCTCTACTCCTCCCCACCAGCTATTCAACCCATCAGGAAATGCGCCATGAATGCGGTTGTTAGAATGTACAAGCAATACTCACATTCACACCATCGTTTGTCAATTCTTCACCTTCACCACCCTCCTTCAATGGCTGTTCGCGCTGCAAAAAATGGCTTTTCTTTTCCGAACCCACTTCACCGCTCTTAAGAAAAATGCTCCCCCGCATCAAAGGCCAGCCTAGTGTCACAACAGCACAGCACCGCGACGCGCCACGACTCCCGCAGCTCACAAAACAAAAGGATAAACATCTCCCAGCGGGGCATCTCCATTCATCAAATTGCTGAAAAATTATGCTAATAAGTTGATCATTTGTAAATTTGAATGACGGAACAGAAAAGCCATCAAAAACCTGCGCGGAAGACATGGAACGGGGTGTTGCTCGCTTTTTATCCCGATCCCGCACTTCAAACGGGAGAAGCCAATTGTGTGCGGGTCCCTTTGCACCGTTTTCTGCACGTCACGACTCCGCATCTCGCAATGCCGAAGAAGTAAGAGCTGTTTATGTGAATGTGTGTGTGTGTGTGTGTGTGTGAGTGTGGCTGGTGAAGTGAATTCTTTCGCGCGAAAATTCTCCCACGACCGCGATGGAAATCCTCTCGTTTACCACACTTTGGAAACATCCATCGGAGGAGGGAGTTGGTGATGGGGTAAAACAGGGGTGGCACTTTGTCTCTCGTCCTGCAACCCATTCAGAACCATCACAACCAAGGACGAAACAGGCGTTCTGCTACCGGGAGTAGGATGGATTCCTTTGAGTCATCATCTACATCAGGGTCGTTTTGTTGGCGCTGGTTTGATAATTAAACCACTTCAAGCGCTCGAACGACTCACTCACCTCCCACCACCCACCACTGTTGGCCGTACGGTTTTATTGTTCTTCTGCAACCCCTCGCGCGTTTTGCAATCGCGTTGGTGACGCGACAAATGCCAGCCAGCGGACGGCACATAAACTCACCGCTCACAGCTAATCGTTAACAGCTTCTCAGCTTGTTATACCCAAACGATGGTCTTGTCCCGAAAAACACAGCCGCCCGTACGCCTGCCCTAGGTCCATCGGCATCGACTCGATTCGACGTTCGCAGCGTGCAATCCGGCCCAGCGCGACCGGAATGCCTTATTTGTTTCACCAAACACCAAACACAACTTGCCTGCCGCGTGCTGGTGGACCCGTTAGGAACTCGCTTTCTGCCTGGGAGATGGGATGGAGTGGAGATGGGCGGGAAAATCCAATCGCAACACACACACACCTTCTTGTCCATCGTATTCCAACTGCCTCTTACCAGCTAACGACCCTTTGCAGGATGATGCGATACGCGCCGCGCGTTCGTTGGGATCCATGCCGTCGCTATCGCCACCATCTCCAAGGGCTTATCGGCCGATGTCTGGGTGTGCGCCCGTACCGATACCACCCCACGTAAGTCTCTATCATCTTTCGAGTTCCCTTTCCTTCTAGGGATTCGATGCTGTGTGCGTGTGTGTGTCATCTCCGTTCTCGATATCGATATCGGGGTGCAACGGCGACGGCTTCCTCACCATCCGCTTCGATCAATCTTCCAACCGCGCAACAAGGGTGAAAGTGTGTACAATGCAAAGGTGTCCCAAGAGTGTCGGAGCGAAAGAACTCGGAATCGATTTTTATTGCCCCGTTTTGCTTTTCTCTCTTCTGTTTTTCCTCCACTTTGGATTGGATTTTCTTCGTTCCCTTGCCATTGTACGGTTCGGTTTCGGTTGTGTGTTTTTACCCACTGTTGGTCCTCTGGTGGAGTTGGGGAGCTCGAGTTGCATAGCGCTTGTCGGTAGTCACGAGTCGTAGAGGCCACGTTGTTAAGGAGAGCATGGGGAAGAGAGAGTAATGGTGGCGAGGGGGAACTAAAGGAAACCGAGAGCAACATCCCGACCCCGGAGCACGCCCGGAGAGTATCCCGCTGATTTGTTTTATTTCCCTTCCCAACCATCGCCGTTGGATCTTCATCGTCACGTCACACGCTTCTTCGATGGCCACTTCAGAGCCGTGGGAGATCTCGCTGCTGAGTGGCTGGACTTGGTGATGGCGGGGCGCGTACGCCGTCGTGGGACCAACCGAGTGGGCTCATAATTTGGCCAGATTATGGACCCATCTATTGGTGCGCGCGAGAGGGAAAGGCGAGAAACAAATGGCAGACACAAAACGAAACGAAACAACACCACCACCCAAACGAGAGATCCACACCGCACTGCGGAAGTGGTTCCAAAATCGCATCCCGCCACCCGGCACCGTGCCAAAACATAAGGAAAAAGAAACATATCGGGACCACGATTATCCCACTACTCGCCCCGTCTGTGCTGCTCGGGTCCAGAGTCTATTTTACGAAATTGCTTCACAGGTTGTTACCGGCCATTGAGCCATTCGAGCGCTTTGATCGTTGTAAGCCAACAACTACAACATGATCGCCAAAGATCTGACTTTTTTTTTTGGTTAATGCCAGGAATGTTTCGTCCGTTCCGTTCGATGTTACGTTCCAGTATGCGGCAATGCCCGACTGGTTCAGTTCGGGGGTCTACAGTATCGCCGCATGCAGCACTGTGATCAGTGTATGTAAATGAAGTTCGTGAGAAGAGTGCCAAAGTAGCGGGCGAAACCGTTTGAAGCGACCGCCATTTGGGGTGGTTCGAGCTTCATTGGACGAAAACTGTGATTTCAATTTTACACCGCTGCACAAGCTGCAGAAAACCGAACCGAGGTAGACCGAGCCAACGTGGAACTAGAGGAACTTAACGTTCGATTTAACATTAGCATTATTAGGGGAAGCATGATTTTATTTAGCGTAGATAACACAATGAAACTTACCAAACGGAGGGAAAAAAAACTTCCTCTGCTATTTGAATACCCTTTTGAAGTACATTTTTCGCTGATAGGGCTCTTCCGTTCGAGCGTAAAACTTTTCCAAACAACTCGGTTCCCCTCCACTCTACCATCCAGCTTCGCTCTCGCCCCATCTACTAAACATTCTATCGATTACCATAAAAACACATCGAAGCAGCAACACAAATCTACGAACTTGCCTTCCGTTCTCGAAAGCACGATAAGGGAAAAGATGAAGAGGCCCCCAACCAGGTCAGCGTCAAATCAGATCAGACAACAAAACGGCAGCAAATGAGCCAAACCCGTGCCCGATGGAAGCGATGCGAACGGGGTGAGGCCCGCCCGCCAGCCAAAATAACAACAAAATCTCCGATCAGAACTCATAAATCATCCGTTCCAAATAAGCTTCATCAGTCACTCTTCTTGATAGTCATGCGCTTCTTCCGAGGGGTATGAAAAAAAAACACCCGACAGGCCCAACGCAGTCTGTACAAGAAGCATGCCTTCCTGGGCAGATAATCCACTGGCAGAACTTCCGCGACGGCAGCATTCGCAGCTCCCCCGGTGGCTTTCTTGGAGCCGTTCTCAAGATAGTGACTAATTGCGCGTATCCACTTCGGACCGGTATGGAGTAGCTTAGCCCGCGTCCATCGCTCTGCTCTCTTAATCCTATTCATCTCTACCTCCGCCAGCCGCACTGGGGGCTTGTCAATCAAGACTCGAAGAAAAAGTCGCGACCCAGCTGCGGCCGGACAATTAAAATGAAGGTGTTTTCATTCATACGCGATTGTGATCGCTCGCTGACGTTAGATGACGCAGCGTCCGCATCCGCGTGCGGTTTGCCCCACATGCCGCGGCCTCCACATTGTAGCCGTGACGTTGAACCAAATGGTCCGATAACTCGGAGGGCGGAAGCTGAGCCGCGGAAAACTGCGCAATCATGTGGCAGTGCCCGGGCCGGAGCCCAGCGATTGAACTTGGGACCGACCATTCAACCGACCATGACATCGCGAACAATTGGGCCTCTGGATGCGTGTAGGAGTGGCTCCAGTTGATTGATTCCGCGGATTAGGCCGCATACTCACTCATCTTACCTCCTCCCCATACACACACACACAAACACACACACGGCGTGGACACGCTCGAAATGCGTCGCAGCAGCGTTGCGTCCGGCGAAAGTTCACAAAGTTCACAACCAGAACCAACAAACGAATGAAAAAAGTTGAAATTTTTCCAACAGCTTCCCGTTCCCGGCATCACGGGATGATGAAGTTTTTTGTTGCTGTATTCCTCTTGATTGCACACCATTCGCTGGGCGTTCACTGGCCACGATAGTGCGTACCATTGTTTGGGTGCGTTTGGCTTCGAACGCTGATGGAACTGCTGTCTGCTGCCAAAAAATTGCTGTACGCGATGTAAAGTCCACACTTTCTACGGGTAGAGATATAAAAACAGAAATCAGAGCTAATCGGTTTATCAGTGTTTAATTTCCGCACAAACGAAAGTCGCCCAACATTGTGTAAAACCACATATTCTTGTCATCAATCGTAGATTTGAGTTTCAATACTTACCAGATCTATTACCACTTACCATTTCTAAAAAACACACTTACCATTTAGTGAATGATCAAACTCATCAACATGTCCTTTTCTTTCACCACAAACTACAAGATAAACCAACTCCAGATACGATTCGATTTCAATTTTCATAAATAAATTATAGTTTTGTTTTTATTTCTTACGTTTTTTTGTGGTTGTGAATCTATGCGTTGTTTAAGTTTTCTTTTGAATATTTCCTGCGCTCCCCTCTGCGTCAGTGCTTTGTTACCAGATGCAATGCTACTTCAGTGCAATTCGTTCTTCTCAGCTAACCTTTTCACTGTAACGGTTTCGACTTTTCTGAGTTGAATTTATACTTCCAGATCTGTATGCTGGCACTACGTATGCTGTTTCCTTTGTCTTTTGTATGATTTGCAGAAAAAAACCCAAAATATCGACTAAAACCATCGAAACGGTTTAAGGGAATAATATTTTTTTGATCAATTTACTTTAAACCGAGACAAGGTGTCGGCGGCAACCTCACGGGTTCCACCATCGCTAGCTAGTAGTATCGAATTCATAGTGTACAAGTGTGTTTCTGGTTGTTTTTGCTAGTGAACAACGATCTGACGATCCGGGGTGTTGATGCGTGTGCTCGTGTTTATACTTTCCCTTGCTATGTACATCGATCGATCGATCGATCGTTCGCGTATGTAAGCTGTTTGTGATGGAGATATTTTTGTTTTGTAGCGAGTATCGGTGATAATTTTGTCTATCGATTTCTTGCATATTCCTACCATTCGGCCAGCTGACTTAGTTTAGGTTTAGTTGTGGTTTTAGTATTTTCAAGTTGATTTTAGTCGTTTAGCTTCCTGCTCACTGTCAGAAGAGTCTTACCTGCCTAAAGAAGAGTGGGGGACGCGCTGTTGCTCTCCCCATAAAATATGTACACCGCTCGTTAAATAACCAATCTTCGAACTCCCTTCAAAGCCCTTTTCGCGTAATCGTTGGTTTTGTCTTCTTAACTCATTTAATAATATCCTATGCCTCTTTGTCGTCTGACTTCTTCGCTATGTACACACAGTCTCTGTAATACTTTACGCTCTCAATCCGCTGTGGCAACGCACTCATTCATTCATTCCGCCCCAGTGAGGTATCAAAATGGAAAACAGAAACACAACAAACGTTTGCATCGATGGCGCGGAGGCTTACCCACTCTCGTTCACTCACTCACTCACACACACTCGCTCACCCGAAAGTCCACCAAAATCTGGAAACCTGGAAAATCTCGCTTTGTCTTAGCTTTCTTAGCTTAGCTTCTCTATTTTCACTCTGTTCGGTTCGATGTCCACCAGTCCTTCCCTTCCTCAAAACGTTCGAGCATAATCAATTTCTCGCAGATGGAAAAAAAAAAAACAAATTAAATACAAGGATTAAAATTCCATTCAACTCGATCAATTGCCGTCGATCTGGAACGGATAGGATGATCGTGAGCGTTTTCCGCTTCAAGCGGCTCACCAACGGACTCGCGCAAGCCCGCAGCCCGCGGGTAATTAATCTGAGTGCGCATCACCCGGTTCCTGCGTGTCACGCAATCCAGCCACGACGGAGAATAATTTTACATTCAATTTTCCCAGTTTCATGGGGGGTAGTTTTGAAATCCTTTTACTCGAGCACTGCAGCTAAATGCGTTACGCGAAGGCTCGTTCCATTTCGAGGCTGGTGAAGCGTGAAAAATCAGATTAGAGAGCTCGCCCATCCCGACTGGTGTGCCCCTCGGTGTGCCCTCTGCTCGCTGGCCTACTGTGCCCGTTTCTATGCGCGACCCCGCTCAACCCCAGCGCCTGTTCAAGAAACGATAGATTCTCTATAAGATTAGAACCCCGGGCATCTTCCCGCTTCTGACTAGAATACATCTGCCCTTCTCTCTTCCTTTTACGACCACGATTACCTCGCTGCTTCGTTCCTTGGGCATCCCGTCGCTTTAGGGAAAATCGTCATATTTCACTGGTTTTATATGTTCGTCCGGCAAGCAGCGTTTCGTTTTCGTTGCATTTTTATGTCCCTTTTGTCGCCCTTCCTGCCCGGCTTTCCTTCTATCTCCCAAAAGGCACTGCGTGGACTCAGCACCAGCGCACAAGAACCGTTCGAATTTGCAGGAGTTGCGTGTGAGCGTCTCGCAGGCATCCTTTGTTTTGGTTTCTTCACACTCGTTCGCTCTCTTTCTCTCCCAGACGGCCACATAGTTGCTACGGAAACGTGTTTCCCTTGATGGGAGTTTTGGTTTTATCCCTGGTTTTCTTTTTTGTTCATTACTGTACTGTGGAGTATCTTCTACATTGGAATATTATCTGCGGGAGGCCCTATAATCGCTAATTAGTAACTATCTTTCGTGCGTGCATTGTCCAGCCCTGGTTCGGGCTTGGTTAGGGAACAAGAGGAAGGATTCCCAAAAAAAAGGAATTACTAAAACCTAACAACTCAAAGACAAGTCGGGCAGAATTGTCCTTCTCAACAACGTCGCCACGATACTGGCAGTCTTATTCCCCACCCATCTTCCCCGGGCCTTTCATCCCTCACAGACTTTCTCACTCACTCACACTCGATGTCGCGCGATCCCTTTCGATCGATCTCGCGATTCACCACCCGTTCTTACATCTAGCGATAAAAATAATTAACTAACCTGCTGCTCTTAAGTAATCGTTATGCCCACATGGCCTGTGGCAGTCTTCTATCGTTAAAACTGTTGCCCCCCCGACTGTCCGTCCCGAGCGTGCCCGGGTTGTGCTTATCGCTAGGGCTCTTACCGCCTCCGCCTCCCACGCCCTCCGGACCGGGTGGCTTGCTCCGGCCGCTGCCGTTGTGATGGTGGTGCGGATGCGGATGCTGGTACGAGAAGTTGGTGGTGCTGGTAGTGCTGGACAGCAAGTTTGGCGCGCAGCCATTGGGCGACCGGTGGCTGCCCTGGAAGTCGTGCTGCGCGGCGGAAGAGATCGAGTGGCTGCCCGAATCGCTGCCAGAACCGCGCGACGACGTGGAAAACTTGGAGCTGGTCGAGGTGCACTCGAACGTTTCGCCGGCGATGCGCTCGCAGCTCGTCGCCGTCGTGTTGTACGTTTCGTGCGTCGTGTCCAGCAGACAGTTGGACGGCACGGCGTACTCGTGCTGCCGGCCGTCTGTCGCCTTCCGCCCGTAGTCCGCCGTCGTACGCCGCTCGTGGTGGGTCTGGTGGTGCTGGGTGGTGTTGTATTTACAATTGCTAACCGTATCGTAGTTATCACAGTTTCTGGGACAGTTAGGACCGATCGTGGCGTAACTGTGGTGCTGGGGCCCATCGAGCCGCGTGCTGGCCACCGACGGACCCAGCGTGGACGGCCGACCGGGGGTGTTGTAGTCGTTGCCGGCCGTCGCGTAGATGTTGATCGCGGACCGCTTGTTCAGACAGTTGCTCTTCTTCACGTGCGGTAGCGCGATGCGCAGCTTTTGCCAGAACTTCTTGTCGTCCCACTCGATGCAGGTGTTGGTGCGCAGGTACAGCCGCATGTCGGCGTCCAGGTCGCGCTGCGGCAGATCGCCGTACAGGATGATGATCAGCTTCCGGCGCCGTTTCAGCACCTCGTGGATCGCTCCCTTGAACTCGAACCGCGTCCACTCGTTGTACAGGAAGCTCTTCGATAGGACGAGGATGGCGCGCTTCGAGCTCTCGACCGCTTCGACGATCGTGTCCGCCAGATACGCGTTCGCGTTTAGATCGCGATAGTGCAGACACAGCCGGAAGCCGATATCGTTTTCGAGCGTCGAGGTCAAAATTTGACTCACAAAGTGTTCGTCTTGCAGTGAGTAAGTGATGTACGCATCGTACAGCCGATCCTTATCGTACTCGTTCACGAACGTGCCCGATTTGTAGCACAGGCCCGAGTGGACCCACACCTTCAGCTCCTTGCGATAGCAGAAAATGCCAAAGATTAGCCCGAAAAAGCCCACAAATGCGCACGTCGCGACCAGGAGCAGCGGCAACATGTCCTCTATTTCCTGCCGATGCACGATCGAGGACATTCCCTCGCGGAAGGTGCACTTGGTTCCGTTGTCACGCAGAATGCTGGTGGCGTTGTTGTAGCTGCACGAGATCTCGTTAGCGTCCACAATCTTATCCGCGTTCGATTGCAGGTAGCTGCGCAGCTTGTTTACGAACCCACAGTCACACGTCCACAGGTTGTTTGCGAGGGCAATTTCCACCAGATACGGATTTGCGGACAGCTGCCACACCTCGAAGCTTGTGATGCGATTGCCATCCAACCGCAGCACTTCCAGCTTGCGCAGCTCGGCAAACGTGTGATCCTCGATGTACGCAATGCGGTTACCTTGCAGATACAGTTCGCGCAGACTTTCCAGAGCGGAAAACTCGTGCCCGTACAGCTTGCGGATGGCGTTGTTTTCCAGGTGCAAAATCGTTAGCCGCCGCAACCCGATGAAGGTCGTGTTGTAGATGGCCTCGATGTTGGAATGATTGGCGTACAGCACACGCAAATTCTTCCGCCCGATAAAGCTATGCCCGGACAGCTCGACCAGATTGTTGCCGTCAATGTACACCTCGGTCGTGTCCATTGGGATGTTGTTGGGAATGTCGGTGTAGCCCGCTGCCGAACACTCGACAATGTTCGTCGACCAGCTGTTATCGTGGTAGCAGGCGCAGTTGTTCGGGCATGTCATCTCGCAATCGCACGCATCAAACTCGCAACAGTGGCACAGGGCGAAGCAGTGCGTGTTGTAGCTGCACAGGAAATGCTTCGGTTCGGCCTCGATCAGCGGAATGTAAGAGCGCTCCCGGTTGTACATCAGCTTGCAGTACACCGTCTCGATGTCGTTGATCGTCGGGTACTGGCGGGACGTCACGTGGTTGATCTTCTGCAGCCAGTCGATGTTACAATCGCACACGAACGGATTGCCACCGATGTAAAACTCCGGAATTTGCTTGTCCTCCGGTACGGGCTGCAGTCGAAGTGCCTTGATGTCTAGACTGGTCAACTGATTCGCGTACAGATCGACCCGCGTCAGGTTTGTCTTGTGCGTAAAGCAGTGCGGTTCCACGTGCACGATCAGGTTGTCGTTCAGGAACAGGAACTCGATACTGTTCGGAATGGTGGCCGGAGTTACGCGCGTCAACCGATTGAAGCTTGCATCGAGCGTTTGCAGGTGCAGTTGGTTGTCCAAGCCGTACCGGTTCGTCAGCTCGGTAAGCTCGTTGCGGTGCAGATCCAACCACTGTAGGTGGGGTGGGATATGGGAGTAATCAAAGTGTTCCAGCTTGTTGTCGGAGATGTTAAGCCACACCAGGTTGGGCATGCTAGTGAACAGTCCATCAATGTCGGACAGCAAATTGCCGTCCAATCGAATGGCTTGCACACTGACCGCCGGTTCGAACGCTCCTTTCTCGATGTACGAAATTTTGTTGCGTGCCACGTTCAGAATCTGCAAGCTAGGCAGATCTTTGAATGCTTTACGTGTAATATTTTCAATATTGTTGCTTATCAGCCGCAGACCGTACAGATTGTTCATACCACGGAAGCCCGGCTCTTCAATGACGCTGATGGAGTTTTCTCCCAAATCGACGGTCCGCAGCAATCGCATGTCTTTCAGCGCGAGTGGAACCTGCGTCAGCTCGTTACCATTAAGGTTAAGATCCTGCAGAGAGCTGCAATTACGGAACGCCTCAGGATGGACGCCGGTGAGGGCGTTGTTGTCCAGCGAGAGCAGCGACAGGGCATACAAACCGTTCAGAGAGTAGGCGTCCAGGTACTTTAGCTTGTTGTGGGATAGCAGTAGCGTATGAAGATTGTTCATCGGGGAGAACGTGTCTGCCGCTATGATTTCCAGCTGATTGTGGCGTAGGTTCAAAATCTGCAGCGTGTACAGATCGGAAAAGATTTCCGACTCGAGCTTGGTAATCTTGTTGCTGGCCAGATTGAGCAGCACCAGCCGGATGAGACCCGCAAAGGTATCGCGGTTCACCCACGCCGATGTCAGCTGGTTCTGTGACAGATCTAGCGCTTGCAGCTGCTCTAGTTTTGAGAAAAGTCCTGGCGAAAGCACACTGATCGAGTTGTTTTGCAGGTAAATCTCCTGTATCGACTGAGCTGGATCGCGGAACAGATCCGTGGGAAGCGCCACGAGCTTGTTTGAGCTCAAATCAAGGATCTGCAGCTCCTTCAATCCACTCAGCGCCTTGTCGCCCACCATCGAGATCTCGTTGTCGTGGATTTTTAGCATCTTTAGCCGCTTCAGCATCCCGAAACCGGCAGCCGGAAGCAGCACAAAATGGTTCCGTGAGACATCCAGATCCTCCAAGTCGAGGGCACAACTCACCGGAGGAGCAACTGAGCCGGAGCTGTTCGTTTTGTGCCCCTCCGACTCCACCTCGTCCTTCACTCCCTTTTCACGGAAGCCCAAATCGTTCACGTCCTGCAACCGGTTCGAGCTGATGTTCAGCGATCGCAAACCACTGAGCGAGCAGAACAAATGATCCGGAAGCGACCAAATGTTGTTCGTGCTCAGATCGAGCACTTCCAGGTTGCGCGTTTGCCCGAAAGCGTCCGCGTCAATCTCCAGGTTCAGCTCGGGCCAGGCGATATTGTGCGTGCGCAGCGTAAAGTTGCGCAGATCGCCCAACCCGGCCAGCACCGTGCTGGAGAACTTGGCGATTTTGCAGAACTCGAGCGAGAGCGCCTTCAGCCGCGCCAGATGGACGAACGAATTGGGCAGCAGCTTGCTACGCGCCATGATCGCCTCATTGCAGAGGATCGACAGGGCGGCCGTATGCTCGGCCGGAATCACACTGAAGTTCGTGTTGTCAAATTCACTGTTCACCGTGCGCAGATTGCACGCCAGGTCGACCTCGTTGCCGGGCAGGATGCGGTACTTGCAGTCGTCCGGCGCATCGTAGCGCAGGTTGCTGCCGGGTTCGCTGCCCACACCCGCCGGATGGTAGTACCGGGACGACTCGGCCGAATCGTACTGCAAACTGTAGTTCACCTGCACCGACACCAGCAGTAGCAGGGCCGGCAGCAGTAGCTCGCAACGACTCATGCTGCCGCTTTCGTTGCTGCTGGTCGTCACGCAATACAACGCTCGCACAAGCTGCCACGTACTTTTGTACACATAAAAGCGCAATTTTTCTCTTCCAAACGCGCGCGCACACACACGGACACTCACGCACACACCGTTCGCTTCTTTGCAACTGTAATCCGCACAAGGATTTTTTTTTTCTTCTTTTTTTCTATTCGGCACACACTGTTGAACACATTCGCTGGCGCACAGCTCAGTTACCGTCGTCGGCCAACTTGCCCGCGGGAAAACTTCTCTGCAGCCGGATTTGCCGATGAATGCGGAGGGTAAAGCTAAGCACGAATCAACAACAATTCCTCCTCGCTACTAAACCGTGGTAACATAAACGCACACCGAAATGCTAACCATCGCCAAACGAGCACTGCTGGGGAAACTTAAAATTCATAACAACGCTCTTCGTTTACATCGAGCATACACTCACAAACTCTCAAACACACGCGCGCACACGGCAATCACTTCTTGTTCGAAACTCTATCTACATCCTTTCCAGCCTCATCTGCACACACTTCGGGTGGAACTTTCGATAATGCGCCTAACTTTTCACACCATGCACGTCAATCTGTGGAACTGGCCGATTCGTTTCAATTCACGCCACAAACACTCTCGCTCGCTCGACAGTGCTCTAACTCCGTGTTCTCGATATTGATTCAATTCTTGCGTGTTCGAGCGCACGTACTCGCGGTTCTAGTCGTACGTCCGCACGCGTTGCTTGCTCTGTTTGTACTGACGAACTATGTTCACAGCGGTTGCGGCTATGCTCACCGTTTTCTCACCGCCTATGCTGGCCACGCCGTACGCGCGTACCGTTCGGCTGTGAACGCCTGCAGAGCCGACCGGACCCGAACGGTTCCGAACGCTCCAGCTCACCTCAGATGGTTATGCTTTTGCTGTTATGCTGCTCTTGGGTCGTAGCATATTCACCACACTCGCACACCAGCACACAGCCATCCACTGGTGTCTTCTCGCTTCAACTTGTGCGCGCTTTTCGGGTCGCGTGAAAGGGAAGTGCAATATTTTCCGCCACCGTTTACACCGCTTCTAATGATGTCCTATGGGAGTGTTTCGGTCATAGGAATCTCACCACTTCTCTGCAGTAGCAGCATCAGTTGCCGGACGGTTGAAATGGCTTTTTTTTCAAGGTCCTATTGCTTTCCGCTCCTCGCAATAATCCTCATCTGGGGCACACGCTCCTTGCGCTCTAATTTTAATTACTGCTGCGGAAGAAGTCCTGCAAGGAATGAAAAGTAAGGGAAAAGGTAAATCCAACGCATCAGAACGCAACACTGGGAATATTTTGTGTTTTTTTTTTATGTTTTCATCGGTACGGGGGAATCACTCGGGAACGATTGCCGGGGATGGGCTTAACTATAGTTTCCATTCTAGCGAGACGAAAACTGCCTGAAAGTATTGCGGATGGGGGATTTTTTCCTGTAGCACACAAGTGTACGTGCGCAGCAGAAAAAAAACAACAACCATCACCATTCATACTCATTTCACACAAACGAAAGAGAAACGGTTTTTAAATTATCCGGTGCCGATTGATACTGCTTTCCGTCCCCGAGGGCACTTGAACGAGCGTACCGAAAGGTATTGTGGTAGAAACTGCATCTTAAATCGAGCATACTTTTGCAGTCAAATGATTTCCGTTTGAGTTTGCTCTCTGTCTCTTCCCTCCGTTTGCTTTTGCTGCTTTCCTATTTTGCAAAAGGGTTCCTTCCGTTGCGATCGGTGATGAGGCGATGGAGAGAAAAAAAACAGCAGAAATATCCCAGCATCGAATGCAAATTTGCATTCATTCTAGTGAACGGTGACACACCATCCGCATAAAGAGACCACATTCGGTGCTGTTCCACGCCGCAATCATTTGTAAAATGAACGTTACACGTGAGCATCTCGAATTAATCCACCTGCAACGCATACGACCGTGGAACAGGGAAGCACGGCTTATCCTGTCGCTTGGTCACACCAGACCGATGACCGTTCGGTTCGATGCATTCGCCGTACCACCGGGGCACCGGTGATAGGGCGATAGAGCGATAGTCGCGAAGCGAGTGTAATTTAAAATTCTTAATCAGCTCACCACCCGATTGTCCCGGCGTATCGGCGGACAATTCATCACCCAGGTTGCATACCTGGTGCTCATAATCCGGCCCCCTGCACTCCGTTTGCGTCGCCCGAATCCGAATCAGATCGAAACCGAAATAAGCGACGGGTGTGTGTCCGCTTTTCCGCCGATAAAGTGCACTTAAATCAAAATCTCATTAAAATTACATTAATTGTCCAATCGCATTCGCAAACTGACCAGCTGCACAGCGCACTCAGCACCCGGATTTCCGGATGCTCCTTGCCATCCTCATCATCATGCGGAAAACATAACCTCAAATCGATGTAATTCGCCGACTCGGCCTGAAATGACGAGCGATCCGTCGCTTTCGTCGCATCTGGTACGGCCGACCCGGTGGACCATTGCAATCAATTGATTTTCATTCGGCAACTTTGACATTGTCCTCTACGGCCTCTCTAGGGGGGTCTAGGGGTGGTCGTAATGTTTGATGAGTAAAATAAATACGACCAACTCACTGCAGTCAAGCCGCGTCGCGTACACTGGACCGCGAACGTTGTTTGCGATCAGGCGGGGAGGGAAAAACCAAAACGTATCTAGAAACGCGTTGACCCACACGCCGATGACGCTCAAATTTTACGCATCACAAACAATTTGCCCCCCGGCCATAATAAACATCATCATAATCATAAAGGGAGACCCAGCCCGACCCAGCCCCAGCTAGCCATTCCCATTCCCCACCGGTGTCGGTCTGTGTCACATCGGCGGTACGTTGTTGCGTGACACGATTGTTAGGGAGTACGGGCATTTGCTCCCCAAAGAGCCCTTGCTGGCTCGATTCAATTGGTCGCCGAAAACGATTCAATACAATCCGGCCGTCCCGAGTCGGAGCGTGTGTGGCGGTAGATAGACGAGCTTGAATGTCCTTTTTTGAAAGCTTTAGCAAAGCAGCCAGTCAGTATGACCTGTTGTGAGGCGTAGCTGGACCGTTCGTGTCGCATTATTGAAGAGACTTTTGAATTTGATCGATCTATTATACATTGCTAACAGCACGAGAGGGTCGAGAGAATCAATCACTTTTTGCATAATTTATTTCCACTTCCTAATTTTAGCTACTACAAAAAAAATCTACTCATCCTATGAATATTTTAAATTTTTGGTTTGAATTTCTATCGAAACACATGGTGTGGAAATATGTGAAAGAAACTCTAGGATAGGAGCTCTACCCAACACATATGCGATTTAATTTGAACGATTATCACAAAACATGTGGGAAACGCCCGAAAACTCGCACCGACATACCACGGTTGAGTCATGGTGCGCAACCTTCGGCTAGATTGTAAAAACTTTCTCCACATTACTCCGAACAAATTCTCGTGGAAAAAGGGTCCTCCCGGTGATTGACACTCAAATACCCCAAATCAATCAGCCATTCTGTACAAACCTTCGTCTGCCCACCTTGCGTCATGTCGTCGAAAGATTCTCCCAGTGTGGCATCAAGCAGGAAAAAACTTCATCTAACAGATTGGAAAGCTTAATAGAACATCACGGGGAGTTTTTTTTTCTGTCTGTCTGTTGTTGCTGCTGCTCCTTCCTCCTTCATCCTCCTGTTAAGTTTTGTTTTTGCGTCAAACCAGAACATAATGCCCGAGAACGGTTTGAGTTTGCCGTATCGCTTTGTGGACGTTAAATCATCCATTTATGAGCAGTGTAGAATCCACCAGCACCACCAGCAACAGTGAGAGGGAAAGCAAACTGCTCCGAAAGTGGTCCCCGACCCAAGCGATCACGTAAAGTGTCAATCACTTGGGATTTAGTTTTGTTTTCGTTCGGCAACTCCGAGCTGCACGGGACGGGACGGGACGGGACGAAACGTAGGACCCTTTACCCCTCGGAGTCATACATTATGGGGACGATTTTCAAACCGCACTACCACTGCCAGCGGCCCATCGTTTGTGGCCATGATTGGAGGAAATTTGCACTCTTAAAGATGAGATTTTGACACCCTAGCTCAACCAACACACATTTGGGTTGCCGTTCAAGGGTCCCGGGGATCACCGTTGCTGTAACTAATTTAATAACCGACAGCTACCCGCATAGCTTCATTCTAACCTTGTTAAGCTCAATCAACTGGAAGCAGATCGTGGTGTTAGACAAAGTGAACGTATGTGTGTGTATGTGTATGTGTTTGTGTGTGCTAAAGAGAACAAACGAAAAAAGCAAACAAACTCCATTATGGTTACTGACCCGCAACTGAATGAGCATGTAAATTTTCTGGCCACCCCGATTGCCCAACCCTTTCGTGCTGCGCAAGGGTATGGCAATTAATCAGAGCGCGGAGTGCGGATTATCAGTTTATCGGAAACGGAAACCGAACCGGGACAAGTAGGCGAAGATTACGTCACAAAAAGGTAACAGTCAGTGTGTATGTTTTTTTCCCTCACACGAGAGCAGCACTGCAGTGCCATCATTAAAAGCATAATCAAGCGGTCAAAGATTGCACGATCATGCACAGCGCCACGGACGTTTGTCGTTGCCATTAAGCGTAATGAGCACACGCATGATTTCGCCGCCTTGCGATACTGTCGCTGTCCTGCCCGGGTGTCTGGCACGATACGGTAACGACACGCTTGTTGGTGTTTTATCGTTATTTGCTGCCATTTATCAACAGGAATGCTTACCATTTTCCGACCTCGTGCAAGCGGTGGTGCCCATTACTTGCCCGAGAACCTCCTCCAGCTCATGCATCATTTGCAGCGGATGGAATCGTGTCACACTAGCGAGTGTGAGCGGGCGTGTGCTTGCGGTGTGTCACAGAGATTTTTTTCATAATCATAATTTGGACCATTTTTTGTTGCTACCCCGTATGTTTTACTTCTTTCTCGAACAGGCGCTGGCGCTTCGCCGGACGCGTGCGTACGAATGGTGTGCCGCGTTTTGAGAAAACCTCGTCCCATGTGCAGCAACAAAAAATTGTACATTTCCTCGAAATGTGTTCGAAAATATCATATTTATCTGCAATTTGCATAAATTACCTTCTGCCAGCGTTTACCTTCGGCATGCGGCAGCGTTCACCTAGCGCGTGGAATTTATTTTTGGACGATTCCATTTTCATCCGACGATTCCGAAGCGCGTCTCGTTTCTCTCGAGTCCTCTCTTGAGCCCTCTCGTCTTGAGTGTGGCAGTCCCTAATGCCATTGCCAGATAACCAGAGTGCCATAACCGATGAGTAGGTGATTTAATGAAGACATTACTATCAATCGCTTATTGCTTCACGAGAAGGAGCGGTTTTCTCTTTCCTCGCTCCTGCCAGCTCATGAGGAATCATAATCGAGAGCACTTCTCGATTGCCGGCGTGACGACGACGATGCAGCTACGGCATCAGCAGAACGGCTTCAGCAATTCGCTGGAATCTCTTTGATATGGTGATACGGTTAGAGGAATCCCCGGGCACGCGCTTTCGTTCATTAAATTCATAGATCAATTCTCACTCCATAAACGCTGAAAGGTGAACCCATCCCGAAACAGATTTAATGCACACCGCCGCAACCTGATTGATGCCGCACGCCGGGACGGTCTTTGAAAGGCATTCCCGCCTCGCACATTCATTTATCGGTGGATTGCACATTTTTGGACCATAGCGCACAAAGAAAGCATGATAAGGTTACTTATGAGATTGCATTGCGCGTCGATGTTTGCTTTCGCATCAGCATGTTTCACTATTTTAGCCCGTGCGCCCCCCAGTTTGCCATCGGCTCTCCCGCGTCATATTCCATTATTCACCACTATCTTTGCTTGTGCCTGTTCGAGCATTTTATTTAATTTATGTTTAACTCCATTGTGTTCCCTGCTACACGTGATGCACTTTTTTTCGCTTTCGCTCCATTCGCGCCAGCCCAGCAATCCCGGGCACGGGTATGTTACCAACACCGCCAAACGCCAAATTCATTTGCATTACGTTCAATTTTAAATGTGCAAAAGAGGACCGGCACCGGACCGCCGAGTTGGCTCCTGTGTCCCCTGCCTTGGGATGCTGTACAGAATGCGAATAAAATTGAAACTCAGTGTTAAATGAAACGCTGCAAAACACACCACCGAACAGCGAAAGCAACAAACTGGCTCATGTTGGCCAGCATTCATCTCCTCCCAGGCGTGCACAAGGGACGCCGCTATCCCCGTTCGCGTGACCTCAACCTCCAGCTACACGGTCGCACACACACACACACACAAACACACAGCACACATTGCATTGGATAATGACCGCGGAAAATGAAATAAAAATTCACTGATAAAACAGTGCAAACGAAACGGGAGCGTGCAACAACACAAAAAATGTGCTGGTGCCAAAGAAATAAAAGCAACGCTGAGGACCCGCGGGCCAATCTACATGACCGCCCACCCTGTCGCGCTCCGTGCCGGCGAGCTCTAGATAGTGAACAACACACAAATGGAGCGACGCTTGCAAAAACAATACATAGACGCTTAAATGCACTACTGCACTGCCCAGCACAAAGCTCGGTAAAAATCACGAACCTAGCGTGCTCCAGTCCCCTCCTCCGCTATGGCTTCACCACCCACCTCTGGTAGGTGCGCTATCCTATCTTTTGTGCCCTTTATGGTGCGCAGCATGTTGCAACTGTGGCCGAATTCTCCCATTCTCTCGACCCCGCGTAAACTGTCAAAATGGTTCGTATTAATTTTGCATGTAAAATATTTTGTAAAATTTCACGAAATCACACTGTCATGTACCGTTTATATCTCCTGCCCTAGCATGCAACTGTCCGCGCCCTCACCACATTCGCCATCGCGCCGTGCGGGGAATGTTGGAAAATGTTCCGTTTTAAAAATTAATGACCACAGCCTCGTTTGTCGTCCGGAAAGCGCAATAAAACATTCGCAAGGTACCGCGAAGCGAGTGGGACAGTGTTGGCGGTGGGAAAATCAATTTATTTTCCACCATCTCCACGGCACGCGCAGCTCTCTCCTTGTGTCGGCGCGTACATTCAATCAATGTTAAAGCAATTAAACGATAAATTTTTGATTCCAAATGACAACAACGACAATTTTTGTGTACGATGCGCGGCGCCGCACCGTTACGTTCAATCTTCTACGAAAATCCGTGACCGTTGCGGGTCTTTTTCAATGGGAGGCTTCGGCTAAAAAAAATGGGGATGACAAAACAAAAGAAACTGAAATCCGAAACCATCCCTTCGTCTGACGAAATTGGAGCTTTTGACGTGAAGCTTCTGCCACCGGCATAGAAGGAGCCCCTGGGGTGGGCGAATCATTTTGCTCATTCTTAAAAACACTGCTCCGATTCTTCCGCCCATCGTCCTTGTCGTTGTCGTTCCTGTTTGATGTCTGCTCTTTTCGCATCTTTCGCCTCGCTACGGTAATGACAATAACTCATAATCAAAGAACGATAAGTCAAATTTATTTGTCTCCTGTTACATCGGCGGCGTGACGATGCTGGGTTGTTTAGTGAACCAGTTCCGAGGTAAGGATAGTCGGCATCCGAAAAGGCTCCTTAAGTGCCCGTACCGTGTTGGAATGCAAAATTTGGCCAACATTAATCATAAATCAACTCCATCTCGGAGACACTGGGAGACACTTTCATTCTCTCACAGGGGTTTTTTTTATATGCTTTTGCTCCTTCATGGTACGGATGTATAAATTACACCGGTAAAGAAGGGAAAACATTAAATCTTGAAAAATAATGTAAAATAAAAGAGCTTTTTCTCTGAATTTCACAAACAATTGTGTTTGTGTTTTGAAAACCAAACTATGCTGGATTTAACTAGAACGCTTAGAAACAAATACTAACGAAATAAATCCTGTGACAAGTGATCTTTCGCATCTCCTCACTTACATTCATAACGCCAGCAAGAGAGAATGTCTCTGCATCGTTATCAGTTTAACATTGATGTGAAAACTACACTTTCCATTTAATTAATTTCCCTACCTGTAATTGAGTTAATTATCCAAGACCAGATCTGCGTTGGAGCCGAGCCGCAGAATTGCAGTGGGTGGAAACCATCCGACAACTATACAATCGTTTTCCACGTTCTGTGGTTTGTGCTGCGAGCAAACCGACAGCAAGCTTGCCTTCTTTGCCTAACGATTCATCGTGCGGAAAAGTTTCCGCTCTCTTCAGCTCCCACTCCCGAAGGCGTATGGGAAACTTGATATCGGGCGGTGTAAGAGAGCGAACGACATCGATTAAAGTTTGTCGATTGTTGACATCGGCAATATTTTGCGGCAACGGAAGGCTTCATGGAATTCTCATCAACTCGCTTGCCGCTGAATGCCGCCCGCAAGGCATGGGTTGGTTTGTAATCGGTGGTACGGGGTCACGAATTGCGATACTATGCGGACCGCAACCCGACAGGTCTCGGTAGGACTTGTCAAACAAACCCGTGACACGGGACGACGCCCTCGAGGGTTCGCCGGGAAATCAACCTTTAATAGTCGGTTTTATAGCGGCGCTGAATACGGCGATGCTGACTGCGATTCACAGTACACAGGCCCACCGGTACAGGTGTTAAAGCAATCATAGGCACTTTAAAATATTAATACCCCGCTGTAATTAAGTAAGGCCAATGGTGATAGCCCACACACGACCCACTTCGCTGGCGTGTGGATGTGCTAGAACCGAAGGACGCACGGTTAAAAACTACTGATTACACCAACCAAGTGTGGTGCGTGTTAATTGGGTCCTTAATTAAAGTTCCTACGAAAAATGGGCTAAAATAATTCGAGACTTCGTTAAAGATTTCCCAAAAGCATTATCAGTGCGCCAAGTGCCGAAACCGAAATATGATAGCACTGCTGGTAGGGTGGGATAGAACGGGAACGGATTCTTCTACCGGCTTGGGTTGGAGGGTTTAACGAATGGTCCAAGCGGCAGGCGGCAGAACTTCCAGCACTTGCATTTGAACTTGTGCTTCAGTAAATTTAACTTACAAATTTCCCCAAACGTTCATGATGCTCCCAACCTAGACCCAACATTCGAAAGACAAACCACAGCCGGAGTAGTGCCTGCAGGGTGTGCTGTAGAATTTCGTAAGCCGCTTTACCAACCCACCGCCCCGGTACGATACGATGTAAGCAGCTGCAACCAGTAATGCACCCTAAATTGCATATGCTTATTTGTGAACCACTTTACCGGATCTGGCATAGTTAGCAGGGGCCGGCAGACGACGCGCAAGCATCTGCACCCGGGAGTGCAAACGGAAGGAAGGGAGATTGCAATGAGAAGAATCGATGGAATGGAATTTGTAGCCGCAGCCGCTCTGGAGCGCTTTGTGGAGCATAAAAGTTTATCCATCCACCTCCGTCACGTCCACGCTCGTTGCATTCTCCCCCAAGCTGACTAGCTGGCTAAAAGTTGCAATGTGGCATGATTTACTACTAACCACTCCAAAAACTTGGCGAATTCACATCGAAGTCGTCTGCCTCGCTCTCTCGGCTCGGGCTTTTCCGCAGAGAAAAACAGGAGAAACAGAACCGCTCAGACTCGCCCACACCCACACCCACACACGTACGCGTTGGTGTGCCGGAAGTGTAGGAATTTATGGACAGTGAAAAATAATTTCACCGAAATACGCCACCAAGCGAGTTATGCGCTTGAGCTCCATCCAGTACAGGGCCAGCCCGCTTAGTTGTGGGTGACATCGTTGTACTAGCTGCGGCGAGGAAGAACAATGGGGTTGAGGAGGGGGGGGGGGAGTTCTATTGCCCCGACCGATCTCGCGTTGCGTGCCCTTACTGTCCTTGGTGCCCTTGCTCGAACCCACGCAGTCCGGGATGCAGAACAGAGGGAAAACGATTTTCCCAAACCGAAACGTGCCCGCATACGCCTTTCCCTCGTTGCTGACCGGCGAAGCCTTCCCATCGAAAAAGGAAAGTTGACCGAATATTTCATTATGTTTATTGTTTTCCAACCGACCTATTCTCGCTGGCTCCTCGCTCGCTGATGGGCTTATATGGATATTGGCGAAGGCCGTTCGCAGGACACAGCCCGTCGTCCCGGAGGAGGAATGCTTGCTTGGGGGGCTTTTGGGGGAAAGGGCACGAAAGACAACGAAAGCGAGTAATCACACTGAGGGAAAAGGGCTAGGGTGTACTGAGAACGACGTAAGCATTTGCCAGAGAAGTCACGCAGGCGTCGGTGCTAGCACGCTTTACACGCTTGCCGTGGAGCCCAA
>AXCO02003283.1:0-26302 GCA_000473525.2 Anopheles melas | reverse complement strand
GATTGGGGAGGGCGTTTTCTGCTGTTCGTTGCCTTCAAAGTCCTTTTTTCAGTCTGCTTACGTTTTTTACGCTTAAAAATCCTTCGCCGCATGATCAAGTTAACCGTTCTACCTTGCCTCAGGATGCCCCTTCCCTTCCCGAAAAGTCAAATTTTACATAAAAACCCAGGATTTAAAAAAAAAACCAAAACCATAAACCATCCTTACGGCATTGTTTTCTTTTACTTCTAAATAAGAAAAATCCTAGAAACGGTTCAGAAAAACGTACACAAACCATAACGCTTTTCCCCATTGGGCATGGTACGTGAAACGAAAACAACTAAACTAATGTTTCTAATTAAAAGCCATAATGCCCATGCCCAAGGTTCATCCACCGGCACCACTCGCTCAACAGAACAAACCAAACTGAAAACGCTCCCTGCACACGATAAAAGGGTGGGTTCCTTTTTTTTGAAAACGATTCCAAAAAGGGATTTTAATTAAATTATGCTCTCTGGCAAAACAAAAAAGAAGAAGCAGTTGTCTGTTCATTTACTTTTTTGCACACTTAATTTCCATACATAATGTGCGCAATTAGTGTGTTCATCAGGCATTGTTCCCAGTATGGCCCGCTGGCACACCGGTTAGCAGCAGGTCTACCAACGTGATGTAACAAAAAAGGGGAAAAAATGGATTCCAAACCTTTAACTGCACTGAAAAGCGCCTTTTCCCTATCGTTCACGGCTGAACATTTTCACTTTCAACCATTTCAAGGTTTTACAAGTAACCTTTTTCCACTCACGTCCACACGGAGCTTTTCTTTCGCTTGGCTTAGTAGCGTTCACGTACCTACGTCAATCTTATGGCAATAACTCACGCGGTCTCTTTCCGGTCTCTCTATCCTTCCCTCAAGCAAGAGAGAGAGAGAGAAAGAGCGAGAGAGAGAAAGAGAGAGAGAGAGAGAGAGAGAGAGAGAGAACAAAACTGTACCCATCAATTTCATCAACCAAAAAATTTATACTAAAAACCCTCAGCCAAAACCCTACGGCAAATAGCACAAAGCGAGTGTGGTTACGAAAAGGGAAAATTTATTGCTGTTTTCCACACATTCAACTCGTTCGTTCGCTGTTTCCACTGCACACGTGGCAAGCGAAAGCAAGCAGCATCAAGCCGGCGAACCAACGCTCACTCACGGTCCCAATTTCTTCCCCACTGTCTATTTACCTTCATTTGGGTGCTGATTTGCGAAAGGTCGACCCATGAGAGGTCCCTGTTTTGGGACTGGTTCTTTGCAGGGGTCGTGGCGTTTTTGTCAAGTTTTTGTCACACGTGTCCCCGTGTGTGTAGCTCTCTTTCTGGCTTTGTTTCGCATTGTTAGTGGCGGTGCTTCATTTTCCCCCCCTTCTA
Source organism: Anopheles melas (assembly GCA_000473525.2). NCBI lineage: Eukaryota > Metazoa > Arthropoda > Insecta > Diptera > Culicidae > Anopheles > Anopheles melas. The sequence continues at coordinate 24,916 of AXCO02003283.1, read as the reverse complement.
TTTGCCGTGCAAAGTTCGTTACACTATGTTGTGTGCCAATGTTTGGGGGCAATAAGAGAGGCAAACAAAGCGAAACCAAACCGCTCTACATCGGATAGAAAACATTCAAAATCCTACCTTCATGTTTTTTTTCGGTCGCTTCCTAACAGGATCTGCGACATGAATAGAAACAGTGGAAATAAATCCTTTATTCGTTGAAATAAATAATGCACCAACTACAAACCTCGTACAGGTGAAACCGAACCGCACACAGCACGCACGTACGTGAGCTTGAGCTAGGGCAAAGAAAAAATGATGAATTGTAGCACGAAAAAAAAAACCATTCCCTTCTGCGACGACAACAAGCAGAAAAAGAAAGAAACACTCCCAAAACCACCAAAAAGGCCCCGGAGGTCGCTATTCCCGGAAGTTAGCCTTCCGTTTGCTTTCAGCTCGACGATCCGAAAGTAATTCGGGTGTGACGGGCCCGGGTGAGCGGCGTCACACGCCAATAAGAAAATTCGCTTTTCCGCTTCCAATTTTCGACTACTCCCGGGTTACGCCCAGCTTTGCGCGGCTAAGCGTAACGCGGGCAGGCAGAAGAGTTAGCAAAAGTTCCCGGGGAGTTCCTGGATTCGGTTAGCAGCTTCTTGCTGCTGCTGCTGCCTCTCGTGAAAGACGAAGGACGTGCCTTTCCTTTAGCAAAGACTTTCACACCGAGACCCACTTGAGTGATTTTGCTCCAGGTTGAGAGGCGCAAACCGTAATAACACTTGCCCTCCCATTTAAACGAAGAAAAACGCTTCAAAGTGGTTCAAGAAAGCGGTACATAATCCGTCACACATAATAAGGAAGAGGAAACCCGACAGGAGGGTGAAAGACTACCAAATTGGTGGTAATATTTTACACGCACCTTCTCGGCGCGCACACGAAATGAGCTGCTGCCCTCTCATTCTCTCTCACACACACACAGTAGTTGGATGGGGTGGCCTGGTGGGAACACAATTTGTCATACTAGTCAGAAAGGAAAGCGTATGCTTCACTGGCAGGAGCGCGTCAATATTTGCCAATTGTGCTGGAAAATCACATATCTGTGTGGTGGTGGTGGTGGTGGTGGTGGTAGTGGTGCACGGCTATAAGGCCTGTTCCGCCAAACAAGAGACGCTGCTGAAATGGGGCGTTATTAATCTTTTCAAAAAGCGTTTCCGTGAAGGGCTTTCCGTTACAAAGGCAACGCGAAAGGGGTTGTTCCTATGTCGTCTTTTGATGTCGTCTTGGGGGTTGATTTTGCAACATTGTTGCATGCATATTTAACTCGGAATAGTTCAAAATGTTGCACACAATCATGTTTTTGCATTGTTGAGCTTAACACAAGCTAATAATGGAATCACAGACTTACGGGAGAATGTTAATTCAAAGTTCATCATTGAATATTTCTCCATTTTCCCATACTGCATAAGCTTCGAAAAGCTCAACGCACTAAAAATAGAAACCCCTTTCAATAAGATGCTTTGCAATCGATTTTGTCAGCTCCACTTGATACGCTACCCTGCGTGGAATAAAATCCCAAAAACGAACAACGCTCTTCCACCGCAAGGCAAAGGAAAAACTACCGAAAATAAAGCTTCCTTTTCCATTTTCCCGCCTCCACACACGCAGCACATGAATGTGTCATCCGTACGGGGCACACCATATTGTGATAACTTTCCACATGTTTTCCTTGCATTAGCATAGAAAAACATTAATACCTCATTTCCAATTCAAATACCTGTGACCCTCGCACCCTCCTCCGCCAGTGTCGCCATCCGTCTGCTTCCCACCACGACCGACACCTCCGAACCCGGGGCCCGTATCGTACCTGCGCTAACGGCAGATACAATGGTGCTAGCGTACAACATACGAGTGCGTCCATTCAGCAGCTTTGCTTTGCACATAGAACAACCACAAAACCAACCGGAGAAGGTGGAAACGAACGAGGAAAAGCTCACATCCTTTCCAAGAAACCACCTACCATCACCAACACTACTACTATCACAACGTAGGGGACAATCTTTCATCCTTTTCGTGTTCTAAGCTTTACCAAACCCCCGTTCAAATCCGAATTGATACGATCCTTAGGGAACTGGTCCTAGGGTGGAAAATTCTTTTTTCTGCCCCATCCCAACCAATCACAAACAAACAACAATTCCCTTACAGTTGCTGCAGGAAACAACTTACTGAGCCGCTTGCGTTGCGGGGCCAAATGCTTATCTGCGACAGGCAGGCAGAAGGTAGGCACGCTCCTTCTTCAACCCGGCAAGCGCAAAAGGGGCGCCAGTAATATTCTAACAATAGTCCCCTGTGTGTGTGTGTGTTTTTCTTTGGCATTGGTGAATAATTTTGGCAAAGCATATTCATCGATTATTCAATGACCGCAAATGATGCTACTTGTGTAGCAAGAAGAGGTACCGTTTGCTGTTGGAATGCTGTTTGTTGCTTGAATAAACACCACCACCGTCCGCACAGTATGCAGATTTCTTAATGTATCAAAACCACAACAAAGGGGCAGCTCTGATTGTTTCCAACACATGAGCTTTGCAGGGAGCGGGTTGGTTTGAATACGTTAAATTAGGCCAAACATGGCCAAGCAGTATGGTACACTGGGTGGGGAAAATATTTTGTACGGGAAAATCCGAGGTAGACCTGTATCAAGATCCGTATCGGTGCTCTTATCCGCATCCAAACCCCAGCTCTATTTTGCATTACAAGTCAGATTCAGGCTTTCGTTGCTTGAACACACGTTTTGAGTGCTTTTCTGAGATATATCTATATATCTATATTCCTGTCCGAAATTATTCGTGAAAGCTTGCGAGACAGTTTAAGCTTATAGAACGATATTCCACTACGGCCAGGTCTTGCAAACATCAGATAGCCAAAGTACACACAACTTTTAAACGATATTCATGTTTTATCTTTTAGTCGCAAAAATGAATCTCAAACCAAACGTAACGAGTATGCAGCCATGAAAGGGGTTGCTTTGGATTGCTGAAGAGTAAACAGACATTGCACTGTTGGATTTATTTAATTTTATTTAATAAACTTCCGGTGGTTTTTGCTCTCGTTTTTGAAGGTAACTCTACAAAATACAATAAAAACAAGCCTTCATTGGTGCATTTTTGTTGTTCCATTCATCGATGCACGTCGTACAAAAGTGGATGGTGAAATACAGGTTGTTGAAATTAAATCAGCCCAAATACGACAGCACCACTCGCAACAATCATTACACACCCAGTCGATTAATCTCAAGCGCGCGGTTACGCTGCCCTCAATGCACCAGCGCATTATGTCAATAAAAGTCCATTTTTTTGAAGATACTGCTGTACGAATGAAAGCATCACTGCCGAACAACAACAAAAGGGGACACAATGCTCTAGCAGCACACAACAAATTTCGCTGCCAATTCAATAGTCCCCCGCACCCACAAACAGCACAAAAAGGGCGGCCGAGTTGCATTCCAATACCGATCGGAGCTCCCATCCCAGGTGCAAATCGGACAGACAGACATTGGCAGACAGCATGTAGCATAATGCACTTGTGTGTCGCTTGGCTCACCAAACACATGCTTCCTTTCACGTGTTATGTATGTGTTTGTGTTTGAAAGGCACAACAGCAGCACTATGTAGGTCAGTACCGGAACCGGAGAATAATAAATCAATAAAATAAATAGCAGCTAGCTGCTGCTGGCGATGGGGTGATGGTGGTTCCCTTGGCTGCTAGTACTACTACTGCTACTACTACTACTACTACTGCTACTCCAACCCGTACCACACAAACTGTTGCACTGACAGTTGGAAGGGGATGCACTTTTTGACGGATCGCAATGGGGAGAAGATGCACCACCCCGTCGTTTGGCAGAACCAGGTGCGCCCCGATTATTTTGAGCACAATTCAATGTGTTTTCCCTTTTATCGATTCTGCCCGTTTGAATGCGGCACCCCACCAACTTCAACCGGGTCGGATACGGTCCCAGGATTTTTTGCGCACATAAGTGGATGGAAAAACGTTCACGCGAAGCGGTAATAGAACAATATATAAAAACAAACGGTTGCTATTATTCAAAGTGACTCGGTAAAAAAATATATGCTGTGTTGTTCAATTTATCTACCACGTGTAAACATAACTGGATAGCATAAACGACATCAATTTGGCCGTGCGCTTGTTGAATCGTGTCTGGCGTTGAAGTATGCGAGTGGAATAGTAAAAAAAAATGAGCAATCCAGGAAACAACTTTAAAACAACAAACGCGTTAGGCGTCACTTACGCGCACGGATGAGCACACTTTCAAACACTCCTCTCGATGCCGCACCGTGCTATCGTGCTCGGAGATTTCAAGTGCATCGAGACAACACGCATGAAAGCCTCTCCTCATACAGGTGTGTGTGTGTGTGTGTGTGGGAGTGCACGAGGCCGCTCGGTAATCAACAATCATCTTCCGAATCAATAATTGTGCTGGAAGTGGACTATGATGGCAAATTTCATTTCCAATCGCTTTGAGTTGTGAGCGGCACTGGATATATTTGCCGAGCACTGGAGGAACGGTGGAGGACCCCTTGTGTACTTGTGACGTGTCGATCCACTCGGTCATAATTGGAGAGGGGCGCTACAATCATATTTTCCTTAATTAAGTGATCCATCGCCGGGAGGCCTTCCAGCGTTTGTGGAGCAAATATTCCTATCAACCGGGAATATGTGTGTGCACAGTGTTATCAAACCTCTGCAACTTCGGGCAAATGCATGTGTGTTATTTGTTCGATATTGTCATTAATTATGCAGCAAAAAAAAAGCCATCGAAATACTACCCTTCCTACTCAACAGCTACCGGGTAGATAGAAATTAGAGCAATTAATCATGATAACAACTGTGAGCGGTAAAACTACACTCAATGCCGTATGCCGACTGGTATGGTGCGGTTCGGTCACTATATTAATGTCTAATCGATTCAGCTTGAAGTTGATGGGAGCAATAATTGGGAGCAATATTTTGTTATGAGAAAATACAAATTAAATGCTTTGCTGGGAACACCTTGACTATGTTTTAATCATATCCGGCACTAAGACGCTGTATTGTTCTTGTTACAAATTCTGAACTATCCAATCATAATAATGACCCACATTTACTAGCTCTAGGAACGTTTCGTTGTTCGAAAAATCCACAGACTCGTCTAACAGAAAGCCTATCAATAAGTTTGCACCACTTTCTTTACTCTTGTCCAGTAGCGCTGGAAGCCTTGTTAGGGCATTGCGACTCTTTTCAGGCTCCACTAATTGCGCACAAATAACACTGCCATCATCTATTGAAAATGCCTCTTTTGTAGGAAGAACAACCTTCTTGTGACAAAACTCACTGTCCACTACACGAACCCTCCAATGTTCTAGCTTTGTGAAGAACTTTTTTCTTCCAAATAAGGACAGTACCGTATCATTTTGAATATGAGATCCATGCGGTAAGCATATTGGATACACGATGCCATCGTATATGATGGCCTTTTTACGTAGTTTTAAGATAGCTATGTCATTCTGATAACCCTGTTTACTGTATTTGCTGTGTACGATCACCTTATCCACGTAACGGATCTGTTGTTTCGGCAGTTCTGAAGTGTTGAAGCCTCCAAGTCGTACAAAAATCCTAAAATGAAAAGGAATTCGTTACATTATATCACGGTAGCGATGGCGTTGCATCTCTGGAGTCACTTACTCTTGCTCGTTTTCCTCCACATCTTGTACGCACGTGGCGGATGTTAGCAGATGCCACTCGCTTATCAAATAGGCAAGACACTCATTCTGTCGCCTGTAGTCGATACCGACAAACTCGATCGTTGTAGCCCAAGGAAAGATGAAACTGTTTGTTTCCGTTCGCTCGCGGACAATCTGTGTCGATTCTTTACCACACTCAGCCGAGTTTATCATGCTCTGTGCCGCGACTGGTTTATTTGTTATTCGCAACGCACTCACCAGTGTACCATTCCCGTCAGCCTTCGCTATCCAGTCTAAATACTTTGCCACATCCGTGAACACCGTGTACTGGGTAGGATCACACTTCAGGACACCGTCCAAGTTGGGAGCAAATGACACAATGCCGCGGACGTACCACACGCCTCCGATCTCAAGGAACAATCCTCCTCCGCTGTCACCATTGCATGGCCCAACACCATCTAGTCCACCGGCGCAAAGCATTGTGCGGGCAAGATGCGTCCCAAACGCGCCACGGTTGCTCTCCAAACAGCTCCACAGATCTACGACCGGTACTTCCGCGTCCAGCATGACATCGGACGGCTTATCGAGCTCGGTTAATCCAAACCCGACGACAGCACCACGCCGTCCAACAATATCCGTGCCGGAAATTGGTACCGACGGCCACAAACACACCGGCTGAATGAAGGCACTCATGTCGATTTCTGTCGTCACTTTAATCAGCGCAATATCATCCCGCACGTGCAGCTGACTGTAGCCAGTATGAACAATGAACCGCTCGGCTGAGTACGATCTACTCCGGTCGTCTATGACAGACAGCTGCGTTCGACCAACGTACACCTGTAGCCTGTTTAGCGCAATCACTCCGTGGGTGGTGTAGAGACAATGAGCTGCTACAAGGAAAAAAACATAAATAAAGATTGTATTATAACACTCTCAGACGCCGGTCTCGTGGTACAGTCGTCAACTCGTACGACTTAACAACATGCCCGTCGTCATGGGTTCAAGCTCCAAACGGACCGTGTCGTCATACGTAGGACTGACTATCCTACTATGGGGGGTAATCCATAAGTCCCTGAAAGCCGACCCCACCAGTGGGGTACAGGCAGGCCTTGCCCGGCCACGGTTTTTGAGCGAAAGAAGAAGACGAATAACACTCTCAGAAAGGCGAAAACAGCTCTCAACACTTACCAGTCAGAATAGTGTACTTATCGATAATTGAACCTCCGCAAACGGCCTGCACGGTATCTCCCGCCCGATGCACTATGATTGCATGCCAAGGCCATTTCCCAGCAGGTGCTTTCTGTCCACCAAGTATGAGATTGTTGTAATGCACTTTGCGCACACCACAGCCTCGACGCAAACCGTTCACTGATGCGATAGTAGAACCTAAAACTGCTAAAGCCACCAAAGCACCTAACCCACATGACACCTTCATGTTAACCAGTCGCAAACGCTACTGATTATGCCGAAATAAAACGAATCCCCTATGCTGTGACATCGTTTATTTGGAAACCAGTTTTCAGAACCCCTTTAGCAGTCATTCTTTAGCCCGCTCGAGTAAGGCTAAATACCAGTTTGAGCGATACAACTTTTGAAGATGTAACTGGTTGTGTTGGACCACATCACTTCACTTCGTCAAAACAAAATATGATCTTCTATCCAACTTCGGTAGAAACTTACATTTGTAACGGTAAGATATTGGAAACTTGTTTCAGGGTCTCCCACTGTTGAAGGGATGGGCAGAAAGCTGGAAACTAAACCCAACAGGTATATCTTTTCGCGCCAATATATCGTCACACGGCCCGGCACAGTGATATGCGTCAACGGTAAATGATGGTATTGGTATAGTTGTCCGAAACATACAATACTGTCGTCTGACGGTAGGTACCTCCCTTGTTGCGCATACTCCTCTCTGCAAGCCTCTGTATCGAACCGTGTTAAAATGGAATAAGCTGAGCGTGTAGAATTCTTATTTTTTCCTTCCAGTTCATACGTAATCCAATCATCCCCCTCAAACATTGCCGGTGCCAAACAGATCGAGTTTACGAACCCCTCGTCAACGTTTGCCTTTTTACGCAGCTTCAGCAGCGCCACATCGTTGGCATTGTTGGATTTGTCGAACCGCTCGTGAATAATTATCTGCTCCACGTACCGGATCTGGGGTTTGGGAAAACCTGGAATGCTAAATTTACCCAACCGCACGTAGAGTCTGCAAGTATAAAGCATAAAATATAGACAAGTGGCCAAGCCTAAATGTACAAACAGATTTGACAACTTACTCCTGCTCGTTCTGATCCACGTCTGCAACGCATGAGGCTAGTGTTAGGAGATGCCATTCGGTAATCAGATATGCTTGACACTCATTGTCACGCCCCGCCCGTTCTTCACCTACGTATTCGATTTTCGTCACCCAAGGTGCAACAAAAGCACTGGCGCTGTGTCGTAAATTCGTGTACACGGGTGCTTCCAACCCACAGCCGTCCCGATTGACCGTGAGCCACGTCTGACCCTCTCGAAAATCGGTCGAATTTGCCATACCTTCGGAAGTGTTGCCTTGCGTCACATTGCCCAGTTCGTTCGCAATCCAATCCAAATACTTGGCCACGTCCGTGTAGATCGCGTACTGCTTTGGATCACACTTGCCGGTACCGTCCAAGTTGGGAGCGAAAGAGACAATGCCTCGAATGTGCCACTCATTACCTGCCCTGAAGAACATTCCTCCGCCACTATCACCATTACATGGGCCCACACCGTCCCGTGCCCCGGCACACAGCATCGTCGAGGCCAGCTGTGAGCTGAGCGTACCTCGGTTGCTCTCCAAACAGGTCCAGCGATCGACGACGGGCACCTCCACATCTAGCAGGTGGTTCGATGTGCTACCGGCATCGTTCAATCCGTACCCAACCACAAACCCTTTGCGACCGGTGATGTCCTCGTGAACGAGACCCCGCGGCCACAGGCATACCGGGAAGATGTAGTCACTCGTCGTGATCTCGCTCGCTAGTTTTACCAACGCAATGTCGTCCTTCACGTTGGCCTGCTTGTAGCCTGGGTGTAGGATGAGGCGCTCCGGTGCATAGGAGCGACTCCACGGTTCTTCAACGGACAGCTCAGCCCGTCCCAAAATTACCGCCAAGCGATCTAGCGCGATCAATTTATGCCGATCGTACAAGCAATGAGCCGCTTTGATGAAAAGTAAAAAAAAATGCAAATATTATTTACAATGAAGAATACATCGCTTGCAGATGTGTACTACCGGTTAAAATTGTATGAATATCGATAATGTTTCCACCACAAGCGAGCGTTTTTGCGTCTCCCGTCCGATGCATTAGCGTTGCGTGCCAGGGCCATTTCCCGGCCGTTGCATTCCGTCCACCAAGAATTAAATTCACACGTTTCACCTTACGCACGCCACAGTGCTGAATCGCTTCAGCTGATAGCAAACCGATCATCAGCAACAATGCCAGAGGCAAAACAAAACGACACTCCAGCATCGTTCGTGTCGTGTTCGGAACTGAGCTGGTTTATCGCACAGACCAAGGTCCGAAAGACGGGAACATGACGTGTTTTGAAAGGACCGGTTTATGATAAACCTGTTTGAATATGAAGATGATAACAACGCTTCAACACGCGGTTGCTTTGTAGACAGTTGTAAATGAGCCTACAAAATGTTGCAAATATCATAATTTGTCCAAACTTATAACAGCATAACCCAATCCGGACATCAAAAAGATTTTCCAAAAATATCAACATTTGCCAAAACTTACAAGAAACATCCCATCGTTTGTCAAACTGTCCAACGTGACAAACCAAGTGCCCTTTCCTTTCGTTCTGTGCTGGGAGGTCAAAAATAGCTCAAGTTATTAACGACCTTGTGGTTGGTGGTGAAACGCATCGCTTCCGGAATCAGGCTGCCAACGTTATGATGGTCTCTGTTGGTGCCTTATAGTCTGAACGTCACTGACTGCCCGTACCAGTGATTAATTGATGATCTTTGATGGAATTTGTCATTCATAGCGATCACGCGCCTTTGCCCACCGAATGTGTCAACCACCAAAGAAACTTTCTTACCGCTGCCTTACCGCTGCCAAAGTAGAAGCCGCATTAGACAGACCGCGACAGAGTTCTGCTGCCACCCAGACTGGCCATTCCAGCCACATTGTGGAAAGGTGGAGGCAAAAGAAGACCACAAAAGGAAATGATCGGTTCGGTTCCACCATTAAACTGCCTTAAATCAATAAATCGTCACCGCCACTATTCAAGTGGCTAGGGCGCGTGGTTCCGCTTTACCGAAACGCACCACACTCCATTGTCATTTCTCCCTTCAGCTTCGCAACTGAATAGAACGTGTCGATTTCGGTTCCCGCTAACGTGCGATAAAAAAATGTGAACGCTGAACCACCATTTGCTGGCAGAAGAGAGAAGGAAAGGAAATATTTCAATTAACCGTGAAAACCTTCACGTCCAAACGTCGTCGCTTGGGTGAAAAAGTTTGCCTCCCCCACTCCATATCTTGCCCTCTCTCTCTCTCCCTCTCTTTCTCTCGCTCTTGCTGTTACGTTTAGGGTGTCTCTCTCTCTCCCTCTCTTTCTCTCGCTCTTGCTGTTACGTTTAGGGTGTGTCTCTTTTCGCATTCCCTTCCTTCGAACGGATTCATCGCTTGCGCCTTCCACTTCCGGTCGTTGGTAGCATGGCCGCACGTGGAGCACGTCCCTCCCATTGGTCCATTTCCGTCCACGGGGCTGAGTGTGCTTTCGGAAAATTTCTTCATCGAACACCGTGCACCGTCCCCATGGGGCACGCACAACACCGTTCCTCCCATCCTCTGACCCACGGTGGCAGTTCATTTGTTTGCCACTTACGGGCCTGCATTCCCCACCGAACAAAACCAAACAAAAAAAAACTCACACCGTGCGCCGTGGTAAAAGAAGAAAAAAGAAAAACTCCAAAAAAAACCCCACACTCGCTCGCTCGCCCATTTTCCTGAGGGAAATCTTCAATATTTGTGCTTTGACTTTCCCGCTGTTTCCCCCGATGTTTGCAACATTTTCCGGACCCGTGCCCGTCCCGTCCCGTGGCAGTGCGCAAGGCGTTGAAATATGACGTAATTTATCTCCCCCTTCCGGGCACACTTCACGCCGTCACGGCACGGTGTGCGTCCGCCGGTCCGATCGGCCGGTTCCCGATGACTGTTTCGGAGTGCCCACCGAAGTGTAAGGGAATGCTGCTCCCGTGGCGTTGCCGCCCAGTGTTGTCTGTCTGGAGTGGTGAAACGCAATCGTGTGCCGCACGCGTTAGAAATTCGAGTCGGGGTCCGCTTCTTCACATAATTTCCCCCGGCATCATGTTTTTTTGTTCACGTTTTCTAAGCGTTGAACGTGCAGGCATTATGTATCGCTTGAGTTCACCATGCCCGTCTTTTCTTACACCTGCAGTGTATCGATTTTTACTCAGCGTTAAGTAAAGACATCTGGAGCTGCCAACCAGCAATGGGAGGGACCATCCGCTGTGTAGGGGGCATGAAGTGTCCGTCACCCTGCCGTTCAAGGTGCCTCCTCGCATAGCTGTCCTTCAATGTGAGAGAGAGAAAGAAAAGAACATCGTACGAAAGTTGCTACAAACGCTGGGGCAGCAAGAGACACTGCGATTAAATGAGCAAGAGGCAGGCAGAAGGAATGGTTCCCCTCTTGCGACGTAAAACATTTGGATGCAATCGATAGAGAGTGCCATTGTAGTGGACTGGCAGGCTGTATCCAGCTGGAACCACTCAGGTCTGTCCTAGCTCGGCAAGCGGCAGCAAGTTTATTTGCTGGCAGCAAAGAGCAAACCATCCGACCAACCTGCGATAGGCCGACCGACCGCTCGACGATCGAGGTATCGTTTCTTGAGAACTCGCTTACCGGCTAGTAAGGAAAGGTGAAAGAAATTGAGTTGAAGAAACTCCGTATCGGAAACCCCGGGTAGTCACCATGTCTAGGAAATTGACTGTCTTACTTTGAACGAAACTCGGCACAATCTTCATGCCATGTGGCCGTTCCGTTTTACTTGAAACGAAATGACGATGTCCTGCGTCAGTCGTCGTTATGAAGGCTTTTCTCGGTACAGCAAGCAGCACCAGTTTCTCGGTACACAGTTGCGTTCTGTCTCCGTGCAAGCGTACTCAGGCTGCAAGTCGAGCGCCGCCACGAAAAGCAAACAAGGTTTCAAGACGCCCCACCAAGACGCTCCACGACGTCGGAAACTCGGTCAGCAGGGCACAAGTGAAAAATCAACAAAGCGGAAATTGACGCCGGGTGTGCTGCATATCCTTCCCAGTGCTTTCAGCGACGGCAGGACTGCAGTTTAAAGTTTCCTCGTCGGCATGAAATTGGTGACATGACATAAAAATGGTTCCCCGCCAACAAAAGGAACAGAATTAAGCCGAGGTTTGCTTGCTGCCAAAGGAAATGGTAGGCAAACAATTTCCGCGAAGATCTTCCAGCTCTTAAGATGATTGTTGTTTGCGCTTTTTTATACGACAGATTCAGATAAACTATTGCCATGGAAAACAGCGATTCCTACAGTACAGCTTTCAAATTTTGTAAATTCGTAAAAAAACAGATGCATCATCGCACTTTTATGCATGAAATATGGCATCATCATCCGGATGGCTTTCTACACTATTACGGGGCTTAGTCTTTTTTTCGCCAAAACAATAGCAAATTAGAGACAAGTAAAGTACACCTCCGGATGCAAGAGCATCTCAAGAAGATTAAAGGTAAAGAAGAGTGCTCCGACACGCAATCACCTAGACGCCCGTAGCTACTGTAAGGCTCTGCTTTCTCACGGCACTGAAGCGAAGCAATTGCGATGATGGGTTTCGGGCCATGCATCATCATGGCGCCAGCGTTACAATGCTGAGCCATCACTCTAATGATAAAAAATAAGTAATAAAAACATAGCACACCTTTCGACGAGTCACGGGTCGCTTTCGGAAACGGTGTAACATTTCTATTTTCCATCACAGCATTGCACACATTTTTCGAAACTAACATCAACCTTAGCCATTGTCGGCCACAGCTTCGACAGTCACCCGCACAACACAACGGGCAATCCGGTAGAATCGGGCAGGCAAACGAGCATCTTAACGATGGTTTAGCACGCCGCACAGCACACGCGTGCTTACGTACGCGTACGACAGATAAGTGCTTTGGCACCTTTCCTGCTGTAGCAGAGCTGTCACTCATCTGGTGAAAGAAAAATCTGGTGTCACTCTTAGAATGTGGCGGGAAAAAAATGTTCCTCCAACTTTGGGTTCTGTGCAACGAAACTGTGTCAGGCGAAACGATTACACACACGGGCGCGAGAAGAAATATAGCACCGCGCACCGACGAACCGATGCTCGGAAGTGGAAAGTGATACAGCACACACCACTTACCAGGAGGGTTGTGGCAGCTCGGCTTGGGGTCATCGTGCCCCGCCCGGGAAAATCGTCTTCTGTCGGTGTGGATTAGCAGGGGATTATGGGAATTGCTCTGACGAGCTGACTTGTGTACGATGAAGACGTTACCCCGACCGCAGGAATTACCGATTGCTTTTTTTTCGTTCTGGTGCTCGTTACTTCCGTCGCCGGCGTGCTTAAGCGTTCTTTCGCCAGCTGGTAGACCTCAAGAAAATCCCTTCCCAGTCGAGAGCAAGAGAGGAAAAGCCGGACGTTTAGAACGATTGATGTTTGGCCGAGTTTTGTGGCAAGTTAAAACATTCGTTAAGGTGTGTGCCATATGGATGAGGATTTTAAAGTAACCTTCACCAATACACTTCAATGGAGCAACATCATCGAAACCTTTTTCTACTATCTTAACCTTTACTTTATAACCCATTCAAACTACAAAGTCATCATGTAATGGCCAAAAAGGCAACAAGATGCCTTTCTGAACCGTTTCACCCGACCTGGACAGCGTACCATAAGCACATCCATAAGCTCGTCCTTCCCCAAAACAATGGCTCAAACGGTGCACCAAAAGGCTATTATCCCGAGCAATTGGCCTGCGTTCAATGCTTTTAGCATGCTAAATTAAACCCAAATTGTAATATTTTCCATTGTTCTTACCATTTATCTCTCATACCCATTTCTCTCTCTCTCTCTCTCTCTCTCTCTCTCCCTCCTCCTTCGATTTCTCTTCGCAGGTCCACTAATAGACGTCCAAACGGCGGTCGGACTGGATGTGTCCTTACCGTGCGATCTACTGCCAACGACCATGACCATGATGACGGACAAGGTCTACCTGGTCATCTGGTACAAGGAGGGCAACACGAAGCCAATCTACTCGTAAGTAGCTTCCACTCCACTTACCCCATGGGGACAAGGGGACCACATTGGCCATGGGCGCGCTGAGACGTCTGTGTCGCTTTCGCTTGTCATGGAAAGTACATTGTGTTGAACGAGCTGGACAATGCTGGGGACAATCATCGTCTAATCAACCTTTCCAACCACCGCAAATGGGCTGGAAATTGGAGCAGAATGCAACGAGTTACGAATGTGGCGATAATTTTACAATGCACTTACAAGTGATCCAGCTAACTAGCACTTCAAATAAGCTGCTTTCACTTTCACCTTGGCAAACAATCTTTTTTTTTTGTCGAAGAACTTACAATTGGCAGAAGGGGGCAACAAACGTTTTGCTCGTCGACATTTGTCCTTCACGTGTCGTGTTTATCCAGTCACTTGATTCCGGCGTGTCTCCGATCGTAAAGTAAAGTGTCTTTTCTTTAGCCTTTTTTTAAGCAATACACTCTTGTACAGCAGCTTACATTCCAACCTGCGAGTACCACACCACAGGCAGCTGAGAGACGGTTTGCAAACAAATTTCGCTTCACTGCTTTTTCTTCCCAGACAAACACTTGTAGCGTACAAAAGTCCTTAAGAGCAGCACTCCTTCTCCGGCTGCATCCAAAGCAAACTCTTGCCGAGGCTTCACTGAAAACGGATTTTCCCTTAGAGCACAAGCCGCGCAAGCACGGATCGGCACACGCGCCAACAGAAGCTTTGCCAAAGTATAAGCAAATAACGCGCTTGCTACGATCCGATCCGCACTGCAAACTGTCAAACAGGACCTGCTGCACCGCTGCGCAGCCCGAACTTTACTGGTGACAGTTTTCGAGAGCAGTGTAAATAAATTAAACTGAAACCGTTACAACCTCCGACCGGGCACGCCGTGCGGGATGATGACAAAATTAGAAGCGAAGCGAACGATACAAGCATCCGGGAGGGTATTAACGCGTGCCGAAACTGTATGGGCGGATCTGTTTGCGTTGCTCTGGGTTTGCACCCTGCCCGGACGTTGCGATTCGATTTGCGCAAAAAGCTCCTTTCCCATTTCGCCGTCAACCTTACGCCGGTAATCTGCTCCAAAGAGCAATCACAAACGATAAACATCGGCATGCTAATGCAGTTGAGAGGTTTGCTGGATGGCGACTGCATGCAAGCCCAAGCCCGACCGTTTGTACAAACAAGGATTGCTTCTTCGCCCTGTTTTTTGAAGGGATGGATACACAAGACACACGCAACCGTGGACAAACCGTCAGCAAACGGTCGGACAAACCGTTTGGGTCGTTATCGTAATCGAATAAAATGATCAAGTACCACAGTCCCGCTCGCCCATCACGCTGTTTGTGTGTGTGAGTGTGTGTGCACAGAGTATTATCCATTGTTGACATTTTGTCAGTATGTAGATTACTGTTGATTTTAAATAATTCACTTACGCACCGCTGCTTTGCGAAAGCTGCGACAGTTGATGGTGAGACATTTGTGTCCATTCCGGTGAGCATCCGGCAAGCCAGTGAGCCATTTTTGGCGCACCGGTTGGCCGCACTGGTTGGCAGTTGATTGGCAGTGGATCTTGATATGTCACGCGAGCCGTGCTCTCGATTGGGACGTTTTGATAGTACCGCTGAAAATGCTCATTAATTCTGGCATGCTCGACTGGCAGCTTGCAGCTTGTAAAAACAGCATACCGACGACATGCCGGACACCGGTAGCGGGCAGCGTGCCATCGTTACGCTTGCTTAACTGACCATAAATCAGCGGCCGGCGGTCCCGGCAGACATGCGCGCCCTTCGGTACCAGCGCGCCCGGCCATAAAACTGTCGCGGAACGTTAAATGCTAATGATGGGCGCGTTCGGCAACAGCATCTTAAAATCAATCTTACAGGCCAAGACCGGGGAGGGCGCACCGATACCTGGTGGGAGCCCACCGTCAGCAGCGTTTCCATTTTATGGTAGATATTTTATTAAATCTTTCTTAACGACTTTTACCCGGGACCGCTGCTTGGGCGCAGTGCGCTGTAGTGGCGTTTATTTGTTTCTCTCTCTTTTTTGTGTGTGTGTGTGTGGAAGCGGTCCTTCCGGCCACCTGAGCAAACCGAAAACCGAACGATGATGTACTATCGGTGCCGTATCGGTGGCTGAACATGACTCCCACACACCGAGCACCATACACACACACACACACACATATGACCCGTGTAGACCGAAAAGGTGAAAAAGTCATATTCTAATCTATCCGTCAGCGTTCGAAGTCAATATATATGAGCTGTTCGTAGCGTCCTTTGCCACCATGCGGGATCCGCCGCAGCCATAAGCTGCCGTGATAAAAATCCCAGTTCAAACAAACTCCACTCCAAGAAGCACTGTCCGGGGCGACAAGGGTTGCAGCGAGAGGTGCACATAAGGAAGGTGCTCTGTGTTTGCAGAGCAAATAGCATATGCTCGTTGAACATTCCGTCCAATCGTTCGGAGCTTTTGCCTACTTCCCTATCCTTTTGCCAACGGTCTTACTGGAAGGAGCGATATCATGGAGCGTGTTAAAGTGTTAAACTGCGTCGTCGTCGTCGTCGTCGTAGGTCGTTAACTCGCTTCAGTCGGTGTAGTTGTGTGCGGGTTGGGAAGATATATTTAGAAATATGACTTTTGCCCCGCCAGGTTCTTATCGTACACCCACTGCCAACTATTGAAGAGATTTGATGCTCGAGGACATTATTCCATTCCCCGTATCGGGATGGAGCTAAGGTAGAAATCAGAAATACTTAATAGAACCCACCGGTTTCTCATTTACCCTATACCTATTTAACCCTATCACCTACGCAGCAACCTTTGAGGGATGTGTTAATGCAAAATTTAATTAAAAGTACCGGTGCGCTCTTCTCCCACAGCATGGTTTATTTCTGTATTTTAGTTTATTCTGCAACCCACCTACCTCTTTTTGTTTGGTAACTTCAAACAACTGCAGCCGGTAGTTCATCTCACAGGATGAATGATTTTGATGACATTGTAAAACGCGATCCGAAAAATACAAACCATCATGCCACGTGCTTTTTGATGAACATTTCGTGTTACCCTTCCCGACTATAACAACAACAAAAAAAGTGTCACACACCCCACTTCACTTCATTTTAATTCCACTCCTACCATACCGAAGCGGATTAACCCACTGATCTCAAAACCGTTCCCAGCACGTACGTACGTACGATTGTGTTTGCATGTGAATGCTCCACACCCGCACCAAATTTGTCGCGATCGATTTTGATTGAAATGATGGGAATTCAAAGAGCAACAACAACAAAAAAAGACAGAACCCAGAAGCAGCCCTCCAACATGCCATTAAAAACTGTACCGGCATGCCCGACCGAAAATAAGCACCACCGGACATTATCGAACCAAACAAAAAAAGGAAAGCCACACGGAAGCCAAAAATCCCCGCCCGGAACGGCTGAGTGTGGGACTTGTTTCATCCTCATCTCGGGCACGTTTCGATGGCATTCTGTACGACATCTGTTTTAATCGGATTATCAGCTTTAGACGTTTTTCTAATTCTTTTTTAAACATTATGTTTGCCTTTTTTCTTTCTCTTTCTCTTTCTCTCTCTCTCTCTCTCTATTGGTTTCATACACACTCCCATCGGGGATGCCAGGTGTGATGTCACCGCAAGGGGGAATGGGCCGTCGCATGAGCCATCCGATTGTCAAAAGTCATATATCGGCTACTCGAAACTCGAGCTAATGGCTAACTGTTACGAAACCTCTCGGGAGGACACTGTTCATGGGGAGGTGTTTGTGTTTGGGTTTCCTCTGTTTGATGTGTACTGCAATCAATCGGGCCGGGGCGGGTTTGTTCGATTTTCTGACCCGGACGGGTTTGTCAGCATCCGGGAGATTTCATTTACGGATGGTTTTATTAGTAAAGTAGGGTTATTTGCTGTCGCTTTTAATCGCTTTTCTCCTGCCTCAAACATCCGCAATCCTTTCGATGGTTGGGCAAACATCCATCACTCTGTAATGTTAAGCGCTTTCAGTTTAAAGGTTGAGCTGAAGAAAGGATGACTTTTTTATGATAAATAATACCATTTTTATGTTTCCTATCAGTAAAATTCTATTTAAAAAAATTAACATATCCAGCGATGAAAACGAAAGTTTTCCAACAAATGTGTTCCTCCGCTACAATTTAGTCCATTCCTTGCTAGCTGAGCGTGAAAGGGAATTTAATTCGATTTATTGATTGATTTCCATTAGGAAATTACCCGCCCCAAGTCAGAAGTGACTGTTAGGAGCTTAAAATCTGCTTCCCATGCGCTGCTTGCGTAGATTATTCCACCCAGTGCCACTTCTCCGCTCTTCATTTGTCTCATCGAATGTGAACTACCTTTCCAACCTTAGCTAACCACGCGTAAGCGTATGCCTCTCGCTTAGCATGCGCCTTCTCGCCCTTCGACACGGCGTCCTGCCAACCCGTTCAATGTTTATGCAGCCAGGTGAATGATATTTGTAAACTTCCCTCATCAATCGATCACTTCGCATCAGTCCTTTGCCCCTTTGCTTACAATGCTGTTGCCCCTCCGTATACGTTCAGAACACCCGCTTTGGCCCTATTTGTGTGTGTGTGTGTGTGTGTGTGTGTGTGTGTACACAAGCCACAAAAGACAAACAGCATTGATGAAGAGCGGCATGAATGTGAGCGCAAACAAGCGCACACCGTTCGCCACACACGAGTACGCCAGTAGCTTCCATGCCAAGGGACGGGCATACGAGGCGACTGGAACAAAGTCAAACTACCGGAAATTATTGTTTTGAAGCGGTTTCTACTCTTCCCTCGAAGCAGGGTAAACGTATTGTGTAGAGGATGCTAAAAATAAAGCTGGATCATACGATTCATACACGATCTAGCGCTAACGAAGTGCTGCTTAACGAACGTTGGGGTATGCAGTTTAATGTTTGGCTCATTTTTGGGAACTCGTGCTCAATTCTCCTTACAAGTTCACATCAAGAATTACTAAAAAGAACCCCTTTAAAGCTACGATCATTCGTCTGCATTCATCTTTCCTTTAATAAATGTTGTGATACCAATTCTTCCATCCAAGGATAGATTTTATTGCCACACACACACATCTTACCAGAATATAGCAAATAACCCCTTCCTTGCGAGAATACTGCGAATCGGCAGTCAATAACACATCAAATCTACCGAGCAAACAAACACCAGCACAACTAATCTGGGTGAGTTCCACTACCCAACTTTCGGCAACATCGACATCGGGGTGTGATCAAATCGCCACTATTCGAGTTGGCTGATCCACTCATTCAAACTTGCTCACGTGCTACTCCAGTGCTTCTTCTTCTTCTTCTGCCGCTCCTTCTGTCAAGAACTTTGCCCAAAAGTTCGTTACCCTACGACCTCCCAGGCTTATCTTATCGGAGTGCCGGAGTGCCCGAATAAGTAAGGCTGATGGCAAGCAGAAGAGGAAAAAAAAGAAATAAGAACTTCTTTTACGATACCCTGCCACACCAGGTCCTTGGTGATGGTGGTAACCCATCACCGCGCCTAATGGACCACATTCACTGCAAGCACCGTCCAACCCGGGCTCCCTCCACAAGTCCGCCTGGTCGAACGGGGTTTACACAAACCCTCCTCCCGGGTTTGTCACTTTCATTAGCCGGCAGCGTCTCGGAAAATTACCCTTCGCTATCAATTCCCGATGTTTACGTAAGTGATCAACACTTGGATTTTATTGGTCCCGCAAGTCCAACCGCAGGCTTTCCACCAACGGGGCACCAGCATTTCCCCTCCCGTCCTGTTAGCAGTCCCACCCCAGCAGGCCCTGTCAAGCGCAGTACGTTGCCACACTCGTTCACTCGTTCACAGTTCAACACGTTTCGACAGCTTATTTCCCGAACCCAACCTACCCAGGTTCCGGTGGACCTACCGGACGTATCGTTGGCTCGTGGAAGTCATCGAAGTCAGGTCGCGTCCGCACAAACACGTACGCCGGTACCTCGTACGTTTGCGGCCTATCGCATGCTGCTGCTGCTATTCAAGTGCGATCGCTTCATCGCAGCTGGGAATTCGCTTTTAGTTTCCCTTCGCACACTGTTGCCCGCAAAGTGTTCTATTTCATGTGTCTTTTCTTTTCGATTTACCTTTCCAGCTTCGATGCACGGGGCAAGAGCCTTCAGCAGGCGATCCACTGGTCGGACGAGGCGGTGCTCAAATCGAAGGCGTACTTCTACTACGACACCAACCCACCGGCCCTGCGCATCAAGGGCGTCAAGCAGGAGGATGCCGGTCTGTACAGGTAGGTGTTGTGCAACGTATTTTTTCCTCCCATCTAGCGTTTCTTTCTTCGGGTTTGTGTCGTGAAAAGTTCCTGCAGGGTTGGCAACACCGTGGCCGTCGAAAATATTACGAAACTGTTCAGTTGATGCAAACACCAACGGGGGGGGGGGCAAAAGTCCTTAGCCAGAACTTTGCAAACGTTCGGTAAACCGGACCAAATGCACACTGCCTGCACGTGAGAGCGATGCGAATTGAGCATTTTGAGTCCCAGCCTTTCCGGGGGGAGCAAGTTATAAACGCACACATCTTCGCAGTACCTCTCAGCAGTTCCGTCAGCTGCAGTATCGAGCTTCTTCAGCATAAAATCGAATCAAGAAAGCGCAACATTATCCTTTCCCTGCTGAGTGCGGGCCAACATCCATCGGCAGCGAACTAAGCAAGCACGGAATGTAGCGCCATTATGGCGCAATTGGAACGAAATTTATCAAAACCATAAAATAAGCCATAATATCAATCAGGTACAAATCGATGGTAGAGAAGTGGCTACCGACTACACCCCGGATTTGAGATCTGCGTTGGCAGCAGATTTTGGTTGTGGTAAAAATGGTTCTCGGAACGAAGGTTTTGTTGAAGCTTTGGCGAGGTCCTTTGCTACTGAACGGTGGATTGGAATTCTCTTTATTTCGTCCTACTGTTGGTTGTAATAAAAGTTTATATTTTGATGCAATTTTTACACATTTTCTTAAACCATACCGTAATAGTTCAATCGGAAAAGCGCTTTGGTGCGAATACTGAAGGTACTTCAAACATTTCAATTTTTGTTTGACTGTTTGGTTGCAGAAGTACTCAAGATTTGACCTGCAATCTTTAAAACAGCTGTACGGTACGCTTCCAACAAAAACGAACCCTTATACGCTGACATTTCACATGAGCATAGAGTGCTTCTTGGACGTTGTGCACTGTAAGAAAACGGGTCAATTATTTAAAGTAACACATTGCTATCCCCGTTCCAGTCGTAAAATCCTTAAGCATATCCTCGCTAGTCTCATTTGCCCAAAAAGCTTAACTGTTTATTTTACGCCAAACGACTACTGTCACTACAGTCGTTTACCTTCCCATACGGAACGTTACTTCCTTGTACGTTCGCCTACAGCTAAGAAGCCATCGTCAGCGAAGAGTGTATTATCCTGTACCACTATTAAGCTCCAATTGCTTCAAACGATGGCGCAGGGCTTTGGAGTGGGCCTTTTTGTTTTCCAAAAAAAAACATTCTCAAACTCATGGATGCTACTTTCTGCTACTCCGTAAGGATCGTTTTTCCGCCGATTGCTGCTCGTGTTTATTTCACCGCTCGAAACGCATCGTAACCGTTAACTGTGGGCCAAAGTGGCCTTCTCCGTGCGCCCCCCCCCCTCCTCCTCCCCCTCTACACCCTCTCGCAATCCACTTATCAATGCTGGAAGCTAAAATATTCAGCATCTTAGCAAATGTTTGCCACCAAATCAGTGGGTTGCATGCAATGCCGGCGCCTCATCGGAGATTGGAGAGAAAAACTTGGATCGGAATGGAGCGAATCTCGGGGGGGGGGGGTCAGTTTTGCGGAAATCTGAACGACGTGCAATGATAGCGTGTTTCGTGTTATGGCCAACATTCTTTATTCAGCAAACAACCCCTTTGGCAAAACTTTTCGTTTCCGGATTCCGCAAATTTCGCAACCGGAATCGGTAACAACAAAGAAAGAAAAACCGACTACCGAAGCGAAATCTAAAATTTTGTAGAAAAGCCAGGAAGCATGAGGTAGGAGGGAAGCAAAAGCGATGTGATTGAATCAATGGGTTCAGGTTTTTGGTCCGGTGCGTATTTTGCTGACCTCTCGATCGAGCACCAACTCCCCAGCAATCGAGCTAACATTTCGGGAAACATTGCAATCGAACCGTAACCATCTTAACCTCTGAAACTCCCCTTCTCCCCCCCCCCCCTTCCTCGATTTTGGATTGCTTGGAAGGCAATCCCAAGGCGGGGTGGTAAAAAAGGACCAAAACAGAAGCCAACATTGAACCACTTGGCCCCGAAGCGGTTCGTGTGCTATTTTCAACGCAATTCGAAAGCTTTTCGAACTTAAGGGGCGAAAGGGGTTTCCGTCTGCTCCTTCGTCGAATCGATTGTCGGGGCTCGGAAACTTGATCCACCATAACACTAAACTATGCCGGCACATCGTTTTGCTGCAAAGAACGGCCGGAAGGGCTGCAAACATAATATGGCACTGGCACACCTTCAACCCACGGCCCTGGAGCCTACCCCTGTTACCCTGTATCTGGGTGCAGGTGTACCGAATCGTTCTGCCCAGAGTACCAGAGTCAAATATTGGTGCAGTTTGAGAAGCGGGCAGAAGGAAAGGGATGTGCAGAAAGTTATGTGAAGAACAGAACAAATATGGTGGCGTTTCATAAGATTTTACGAGTTTACGCATTCACGCCTGAATGTTATGCCACCCGCAGCACACCTATAGCTGTGGAGCTGTGGCGCCGGCGAAAAGAATTATTGCAATTACCAGTGCTACGGGCGTGTATGTGGTAATGATTTTGATATTTGGTCTTTTTTTGAACACTTGAAATAAATTAAAAAAAAAAAAAACCCATACACAGCCACACGAAAGTGTTAGTGCGTTTGGTTTCGCCAGCAATGAATATTCTATGCGCTTGTACGTTTCAAGCACGATTATGTCCCGAAAATTGGGCGCCAAATTGCTTGAAGGTCATAAGGCGTGGGCCCCGGGGGTTTTACTCATTTTATTTATCTTGCATGGGCGACTACTACTACTCGTGGGTCGATTTGGTTGAATTGGTTGCTGTATGACATTGGCGTGCAAGCGAAATGATTGCGAAACACGCAAGAAGCCGGTGCAGGGCGTTTCGCGGCAACTCCTGTACAATTAATTGCATGACATGCCAAAGAAACATATTGTACTATTGTTTGCGTATTTATGTTTAAAGCATGGTCTCAAATGTTTGCTATTGCTACCAGACTCTTGTTGACAATCCGCAGCAGCTCTTCGAGACTGTACGCAATTGAATTTGTCAAGCGATTGTTATTACTTTTTTATTACATTCAAATGCGCTTCAACATTTTCTGGAATTTATGCTCGGCCTACTAGAGTGGTACTGGATTATTATGGATAAAATAATGCCATAAATAGCTTGACTTATTACCATTTCCATTCCTGGTACAATATCATCCCTACCTCTCGCCTGTTTTCACTGAAATGTATCTCCATCTCTTTGATGCGTTATGCCCAAGTTGTACCCAATGGCAACGTTAACCAGCCCGAACGAATCCTGTCAATATCCCATTTGACCACTTATCGGTCCCATTTTCTTCGGTCTGCCCTGTCGCACTTCAAACTCCTTCTATCCGGGATCCCCGGAAGAGTATACTATCATTCAAATCTTCACCCCCAGCACACTTGTTGTTGTCAAGTGTATGTTTCTATCGTCAATGTTTTCCGATGTTTTCTCCCTCTCTATTTGCCATCAACCTGCCAACACTGACATCCCACATTGTCGGGAAGGTCCCCGTTCCCGGCGATGGATTGACATTCGTTTAAATTCACCACTGCCACGAGTGTGTCCTTTGTGCGACATTTCCTCTCGAGTTTGGCTTCTTTCTTTTCTGTTTTTTTTTGTTGCCTGTATCACAGCGTCGCTTCCAACTACCGGATGCAAATATTCAAATCCAATTTCCGTCGCTAGAAAGGCTAGTAAATCGAATCGAGAGCGCTTGTGACAACAACCGAAACTGAAACACGTTGCAAACATCATGGTAGGAAAACGAACAACGCAGGATAACGTCGCCGCAACTCGCTCGCTGGTGGAAAATGGCTAGTGGCCATGGCAAAGCTCTGCTTTGCGGGCCAGGAACCGGGAATATTTGTTAATACAACGAACAGAAAAGAATGCAAAACTTTCACAATAAAATGCAAAATTGATCCAACAGTAGAGGGACAACGGAAAGCATTTAGAGAGAGAAAAAAAAAGACACTTGCTTGCTTTGGGAGCCTTTTTTCTGGTGCATTTTTTGTCTGAGATTTCTTTTCATTTAATAGCCTTCCCCAAAAACAAAACACAAAGCTCAATCGTACATCGAAAACGAAAGGAAGCGCTCAAATTGATCCCTAACAAGCAAACCCAGGCAATGGACCCGCCGGCGCGTAGGCGTTGGTGGGCACATTTGGCAAAACATCTTCCATTCCCAACGACCAAAGGAAGTGGGTTTGCTTTCACGAAGGATATGGCTACAAAAATAAGGGATGCATCCTGCCGACCACGAAGGACGAGCCGAAGGCGAAGCAAACTGGCTGTGTTTTTTATTCGATCGTTCGAAAAGGCACAAACATGGAGCTGCTTGTTCGCCTTCGCTTGTCCTTCTCAAGCATTCCGAGCTTATGTTCCGAGTCCCTCCCCGCTACACGTTACTGTACATCGCCCAAATATTGCAAAAACGAGCCAAAAAAAAACAAATACCCCGGAAGGGATGCCTGTAAGTCGTTGAAAAACAATAAAAGCAACAACAACAGCAGCAAAAAAACCCCCATCGATAATGGTTCCGATAAGAGAGTGGAGTC
>KI920146.1:19080-31652 GCA_000473525.2 Anopheles melas | reverse complement strand
CACAGACACTTTCTCGGTAAAAAGGGGTAAGAAAAGGGTTTTTTGCCTTCTTCTGTGTTGTTGCGTGTGTTCTGCATCATCCTTATCAGAAAGCAATGGGCAAAAAAAGGGGACCAGTGGATGAAATGGTTAGATGCAATCTGTCTAATTTTCTTTGAATTTATTTCCGTTACTTTGGCATTCCGGTTGCGGGTTGTGTGGGGGGAGGATGCTTGGCCGTGGTCCAACGGAGAGAAGATTTTTTTTTGTGTAGTGGTCGTCGTTGTTCGAACGAATAAAATGTTTGAAATTTAGCCCGGCTTCTGTTGCGGATGGATACCTTCCATTCTTGGCGGCGTTGTTTGGGTGACCGTTTTGTGACAAAATATTGGCCAAAGGGGTTGACTTAATTAACGATGGTTTTTGTTGGTTTAGGTGTTCATTGTCCGCTTTTTTTTTTGTCATGAGCTTTTTTATCTTGATCCGGTTAAAATCTTGATTTAGTATTGGATTGGAACGGGAGATTTTTTTTCTCATTTCCGATTGGAGACTATTTTCTCAACAGAAAATGGAACATCTTTTCCAAAGTAGCCTAATGAATGTCCCACTCCGTTCTCCTGTGCTCGTCATCCACCTTTTGCGTTCAATCAATCACGAAGCAAACCAAACGCTAAGCCAATATACTGACTGCCACTGATGAAGCTTCGGTTCCAACGGACCATGTCCAACAGCCAACGATTCTTTATTCATAAACCTGACGGGTGGCAGGGCTAGGGGCTGTGTGGTTCGGGTCCGGAAAAGCCGGTTCGTCTCGAAGCATCACGGTAAAGGGAGATAAAATCACTCATTAAAGCGAATGAGATTCTAATGGACTCGATTCGGGAGGCACATCGAGTGCTGGAGATTTCGCCCAACTCGCAGCTCCTAAGCCCCGGAAAAGCCCCCCTCGTGAGCAGGCGGCGGCAAGATCGCTGATGATGGCCGGAAAGGAAAAAGAAAGCGTAAGTTTGTTTCATGTTTTTCCTCTTATTACTATCGTATTAATGAATAATATTTATGATCCACAATAAATCACAGCGGATTACCGTATGATGCTTTGATCTGTCCCAAAAAAGAATTCGGCCAGTGGTTGGGTGGTGGTGGTGGTGGTGGTGTAACCGGGCGGCTTTACTTTCGCTTTCTGTGACGTTGTTGACGGAAACGATAAGCAGCGGTAACCACCTTCCTCACCCGACGGTTGGTCGGTCGGCGTATTATTATCCTTGGACGCAATTCGGACGTGTCTTTTTTCCTTCACACGAATAGCAACCGCTAGCGGTCTGGTGAAGCCTGTGGCCGCAGCAAGTCTTATGAGTGGACGGACACAGATTTTCTTAGATCTATAAATCCTCTTCGAAAGGATCCGTTCGAATTCGTTGCGCCAGAATAGAATAGCTTAGAAAAGAAGTGTTTGTTTTGTTGCTTCCATTCTTCTGCTGCTTACTCTTGCAGCATTGCAGCAAGACGGCAGCCTGGTCGATGGCCGGAGACACACACTGGGAGGGATTTTTTTTCATAAATATTTCCTGTTGGGGAATGTGAGTCACATTATTCAATTCCATCAGCAAAGAATGTCGGCGGGAAGTATATAATCGATGGCTGACGACAGTTGGGATGTTTCCACGCGCCTCAAGCAGGATCGATCGCATATGTCTTTGTATTTCTTGTGCCTAGACTGCTTTCTTTGTGTTGTTGTAATCCTAAAGTATATTAGACTGGATTGGCGAGTCAATAAATCATTGTTTCATAATTATAGACACAACGTTGTACAGAGCAAAGGCTTCTGATTTAATTAACCCGGGGCAATGTGAGGATAACTGAAAATCACTCACATCATTAAACATTTAGAAATCGATCGGTATAATGACGATGCTGGTTTAGCAAACACGGAATCACTTACTACCAAACAAGCAATAACAATGGAAGAAAATGTCCACTTTGTTGTTCTGAATACGATATGAGCATCCTTTTGTGTATTGATAGCAACCCTTCCGTATCGAAAAAGAAAGCCACGGCGGAAGGGTCCGGTCCGTTCGTTTCGATTGTCCCACAGGAGAGAGAACGTTGTGGTAGAAAATTCGCAAAAAAGGATAGCCGATGAGGAGTGGTGGCTTGGAGGGGAACGGAGTGGACCAAACTACACATGTTCTATCACGTTCGATAGGTGGTGGTTCGGTCTATAGATGTCCCTGGTTTGCTTGTGGTTCTGCTTACCTTCACTCGATTGCCCAACTCGATCCGTCCCTGGGCATATCAATTTCAAATCTCCTTTGTTCCCCCGCTCTGTGCTCTGTTGTGGCCCCACGTTGAGGGGGGGGACATATTGAACGTTGTGCCAGTAGAAACGGTACACTTCGAAAAGGGTTGTTTGCTGCTTCCCCTTGTTAGTTTGGTGCCGACCAAAAAATGGACATCGAAGTGCGGGCGATGAATCAGTCTCAATCGTTTCCTTGAATGCCGGAAATGAAATCAACCGTTTATGATTATGATGTTACCCACTCGAAGGTGTGATGAAGGGGAGTGTCAATTTCGCATCTCGCCTACGGGCAAACAGGACCGGCTTTAGGACGTCAATGGGCCATCAAGCGATGGAAGTGCATTGAATGGTCATTACTCTGAGCTATTCCGGCCCGTGTTTTCGGAGAGAAAGCGAAGGAAGAGAAGCAAAGTGCAATGTGCAATGGCCATTGAAGAGTCTGCTGGCTGCTGCATGATGCAACTTTATCACCCAAACAAAAGGATGCACAGGGAAAGAGAAGAGAGAGAGAGAGAGAGAGAGAGAGAGAGAGAGAGAGAGAGAGAGAGTGGACTGGAAACGTGTTTCGGTTGAGTGGATGAAGCAGGCGGCTGACATGATTGCATTTCAATAACAAAAGGATTGTCTGCACATCCCTGCACATATCCGACGTTCGAGAGCGAGCTCTCCTGGGGTTAGACGTCTCATGTCTATGAAGGCGTTAGTGTATCAATATCAAATGACCATGTGCTTGGGAAGTTGAATAATCCTGAATAGGGGGAAAAGGCATCGCATCCAAGCGGGATAACGAGTTGCATTAGTTTGATGTTTGCAATGAGGTGTGATAAATCACTCATAAATTAGAAACAATCAACGAACGGCTCGATGGAATGGTGGAGGATGGTGATGAGGATGCAGACGAAACCACTTTTGATCTAAACTGAATAATTTAATAAACAGACAAAGTGCGACGTACAATACAAGCTCTTGTTCGAGCTAAAGAAGCTCACCACAGATCTGTTTTACTTTGTAAATGAATCTTTCTTTATTTCTACCTAGCTTCGTTTCCTTACCCTTACACCAACACACTTTATCACAAGCCCACTTAGAGTTTAGTGGAAATCAATCCACTTCAGCAGCGATGGAAAGCTTCCAGTAAGGCTCTACCTTTCGTCGGAAAGGCTGCACCAACCGAAGCATGAGGGTTGATTTATGGCACGTTTTAATTAACAGCACCGCTAGAAAACTAGGTAATCACTAGCTCGTAATGAATGTTCGGTTGAATTCATCTAATTTATAGCTGACCAGTCGAAGTCATCTGCTTTCGCCGAGCTACGAACGAGCTCAGTCGCACTTGAATGCCGCGAAGGCACGAGGTACAAATTGGCCTTCGGACCACATGCCTCCAGCCGTGCGAAGGGGGCATGCTGAGCCGCAAGAAAGAAACAAAGAAACAGGATGCTGATCCTAATTGCTAATCCACACTTTTACGTGTCCTGTAGGGGGTTGCTCGTCTACATGCGACTAGCCTCGGGGAAAACCTGGCGAAAGAAACGTTTTCCGGTCGTAAATTTTGCCATCGGAAGCTGGAGTTTGGCCAACGGAAAGGGCAGTGACTCGTGCGAAGTGCATAATAATATTGAGAAACAATCCGGAAGCCAGAAGCGAATCTTTCAACCTTGAAGTGGCTTCGATTCGGCACGGGACAAGGTGTAAATGAAACGGAGCGGTGTGATGGTAAAGAATGTCTTGCGGAGGTTTCTTCGGTAACTTTCGTCAGACAACTATCGCTGTGAAGGAAGACCAAGTACTAGAGCCGGGGGGTAAGATAAACACACAATTAATTCTTATATTTGTTGTGACAAGTAGACAAATTGATTTGAATCCTTTGGGAAACGGGCTGCAGCCAATTTTCGTAGAACCATCGCCATCGCGAGGGGGCCGATTCGATTTGATGGCCAGCAACGGCTGCTCCATGCTGCTGCCCAGCTGTCTGTTCCGTTCGGGCCTGGGACCGTGTTGCGATGCAATAAATAAGTGTGGCGTCGGTGGGAAACTGGTGCGCACGAAGACAAAGCGGGATGCGAGGAATGGGCAGATAAAAAGGATGTATTACGTACGCCGGGGCAAATAGCCTGAATCGGCTTCGTCCGGGATGCTGGATGGACGGACGTTTAGTTCCGTTGTCAGGGCAATTGGTTCGAGATAAACGGAGACATCGGAACCGGTGCGGAAGGAAGCGCATGTTTACCGCCCGAAAGACAGTGCGCCGTTTCGTCTGCTGTTGATGATATTGATTTGTTTTCTTGGCACAAATGTCCCATCGTGCGTCCGGTACACGAGACCTGCCGTACACCAGCGATGCTGGCTGGTGTGGCTTCTTGATTTCCGCCTCAAGACGGTTCTAATTTATCAGCCCGGGCAAGGTTTGACAGTCGCATCTTTCACGAAGCCCTTCTAATAAATTTATCTTCTTCCCCGAATCGACCCCGAGCGACGGCTACCGGCCACACCGAAGCCACAAGATTCGATAACCACTGCGGTGCGGTGGTGCAGTGGGCGAAGATGGCTAATCGAAAACCCCGGGCCCAGGCGCATGGATCCGGTGCGGTGAAACGTGAGGCGAATGTCCAACCACACTCGCCGATTCGGGGAAATGCCTCGGGGGAATGGTTGGTGGTTGCCAAGGACACACTGGGCGTTTGGCGTTCTCGTTCTTGCCGTGTTGTGCGACAATTGTGCGAACTTCAATAGTTTTGACAGCTGACCGATGACGACTGACTGGGAAGCGAGCGAGAATTGGCAGACATGGGACATGGTCGTTGTAGCTGTTGTTGTCTGATGTGTCACCGGGGGAATTCGACCGGATTGTGATCTGGTAATTGATTTGGTTTGCATAATTGAGCAGGGATTAGGGAAGTGTTTGTTTCCGTCGCATCGGGAAAGCGGGAAAGTACGCAACGAGCGACTATTATTCGTGCGTTGTGTATTGAATGCTAAGTTTGGTGGGTAAAATCGTTCTAATGGCTATCGGAACAAGGGAATGAGGTTGACATATGGGAAAAGGGAAGAACGCGCATAGAATTGGTGACTCGCAGCTGGAGTTTGGAGGGAGCGCAACGGGTGAATATATTGTATCGAGAGATCTGTAAGAAGCACAATAAATGAAACGTTTTGCATCTTTGTGGTTAAGAGTTGATGAAAAATGTTATTTACAGCTCAATGAAATTGCCTTACAATAAGGTATTGCTCTAAGTATACGTTGTATGGGCACTCGAAGGCACGTAACTTGGCCGATGGAAAGTGATTTAGGGGCAACTGTATTCTTGCACTACTACACACCAATAGACTCCTGCATCGTAGCATTAACAATCGCACAGAAAGGGGAACTGCTTTGATTTATGCTGTCCATTTTGTCTCCCAGAAACGAGCAACGAGCTCGTTTGTATGTTTTGCAAATGGAATCCATGTACGCCACAGCAGTTGTAGCTGCTGTAATCGTTCTGATTTGCGTATGTATGGCATTTGTACTCACGACGATGGCAAGAAATCCTCTCCGATGGCTTGGTCGCTGCTGCAACACCATCACCGAAGGCACGCTATTTCAAAG
Source organism: Anopheles melas (assembly GCA_000473525.2). NCBI lineage: Eukaryota > Metazoa > Arthropoda > Insecta > Diptera > Culicidae > Anopheles > Anopheles melas. Next base: position 25,788 of record KI920146.1, on the reverse strand, counting down.
CAACCACCCAAAAAGGTGCCCGACGTCCGATGGGTAGCACTGTCCATCACAGAGTGGCCGAAACAGCGTGGCCGGACAGTGGATAGCGTAGCGAGGGAGACACACATTCTTCACCGTCGCCTGGCTCATGCATCAAACAAAGTATGAAATCAGTTAATATAAATATTTCATCCTGCTGATATAATTTCAATTTATTTTCTCACTCTCTCACTCGCACGCACTGAGCCACTGTGCGACAGCTAGCCGCCGTCGGGGTGCTCCGACGAGAGCGATGTTGGCCAACAACATGCAGTCCGTCCTGACAAACGGCAAGATCTACGCCGGCACAAACATCTCCGAGAGATGAACCTTTGCCCAGGTGTGAGGCACTGGGAGCAGTGACCCTCCCCGAGTAAATCGTCTGATATTAGATGCCTGTGATGACGATCTCCGTGACGGTGTGGCCCCGGGTAAGCTCCTTCCGGGCTCGGCCGTGTATGAGCGTGTGTGCAGTGTGTCTTTTGCTCATGTTTCGTTCTGGAAAATTATTTTAATGGAATTTTTCGCTCCCCGAGGCCCCATACGATGACGATCTCCGTGCCGGGGGCTCGGCCGTGTATGAGCGTGTGTGCAGTGTGTCTTTTGCTCATGTTTCGTTCTGGAAAATTATTTTAATGGAATTTTTCGCTCCCCGAGGCCCCACACCCGAACGGGCAGGAGGACGGCGAGGATCGTTGGATTTGGCTGCCCGCTGGAACGGCAACAATTACCGAGCGACACCGGGGATGCTCGAGTAATCTTTGCACATTTCACCCTTTCGAAGACGGCGGCCGGCGTCGGGTGTAGTGTGTGCTCTAATCCAGTTGAACATTACAACGTTGATTTGAACCGAGCGCACTGCTACCTGAGACCATAACTGGAGCAACCTCCATTGAAGGAATGCAGTACGCCTCCACACATCGTCCCACGGTCGGCTCCCTGCAGGTTGTTGGGCGGGTTCCGGGTTCGGGTCGGGTGATTTCTCATCACTTCAATGAAGCTGCATTCTCATTGCGAAAGTTGTCCCTGTCCCTACAGCATGCTTCCTTGCTGCTCCGAGCGCGTACCAAAAGGACTCCGAACGACGAAAGGGATCTCACACTGCACAGGGATCGTCCGATTTCAGTGATCTGAATCGCATGTGAATCGGTTTTCCTTTTGTACGGCGTCGTTTTCTCGTCCGGTTGATTCCGAGATTCATCACCTATTTCCGTGCGAGAGAAATAAATCCTCGCAGCGCATCTCGGCACCAACGCTCCAACACGCCCGTGCCTCGATGAATGCCAAATGGCACGCATGCATGCATACAGCGGGACAACGGGACGGCAAGCGCTCGCCGAATGTATCTGAAATCTAAATCTTGACTTAAACTGTCAGAGATTGTCTCTGACGGTGGTCGGATCCTCCGATGGCATCCTGGTCGCATCGTCCGGAGCTGGGGACGGTTGGCGGTACAGGATACCCGGTGGCCGGTGTGTAGGCCGATGGATGCTACTTTGTCCTTACAAGGATAATCGCAACCATTTTCCAAGCGGGAAGGCACGGACCATGGGATGCACAATCCTTTGGCAGGCCGTTTGGACGGTTGTATTTATCCATATTTCAGACGATTCTATCTATTCGCCCCAACCCTTGGGAGGCCACTTTCGGGTGCAAGACGGCCGGGGCAAGATGATTGAAGATGGTGCCGGGTCGGTCGGGGTCGGGCAAAGCGATTGGGTTGGTAATTTACAATCCGATACTTTTAGCCGGTGGCCACCGTTTCGAAATGAAGCGGACGGAGCAGCGTGGCTCGCCGAGGGAAATGATGATTGTTTCGAAGCTATTCAGGAGAAGAAGTCAGCTGTGAAGCCTCTCTGGACAAATGTCTCAGATCTCAGGCCGATAGAGAGACGGTCTTTGGATGGAATGGCTGGAGTGCTCGCAGCGCTTTGCAGTAGAACCATCGGAAAACCCTTGCACGGGGACGTTCGGAAGACAAGAGTGAAAAGTTAATTCCTGTTTGAGTGATAAATCATGATTGATTATTTATTGCTTCTCCATCGTACGGACTGGGAGGGGAGCATGGTGTTGGGAAAGAGTCGGTCCGAGCTGGCAATTGGGAACTGGCAAACCGAGATCCGGTATCTGCTGGGAAAAGGGTAAAGGGTTTGATGTGCGATTCAAATAAACTGCGCAAGATTGGAAGCGATTTCTCCTTCGTCATGCGTCGGTAGCGATGCAATTGCGCTTTTGGGTACGGTTGAGCCTATCCAGGCCCGTAGCTGATTCAGGAGATAACTGTCTCAGGATTACAATTTGTCAATCAGAATTTATTGCTGAATGCATATACGGGAGAAATGCGTTGCACACACGATGGGGAATGCAATACAGTTTGATGTTGTGCAGTTATCGCAGTGTTTTACAATTTGTGTAGTCAAACTTAACGAAAGAAAAAAAATCGATCAAGAAACAAATTTGATCGAATTTCATCTAACGATCGTACCACACAGATTGCATATCTTGAGGCGTAAAGTATGTTACGCAAAGTATGCAATCCGCATGGCACGCTCTTAACGTGAGGAAATATCCTTTTTGGTAGAAATATAATTAAGTCCTCTATTGATTAAGTTAATCACCAAAGAAACTTTTTCCGACATAATGAATACATTTTCATTTCGATTTTGAGATAATATTTAGATAAAATCACGCGCCAACAAATGATGTAACGTGAATGAACTACCACCATGTACACAATAAAGTCACACTAATCGGTTCTTCCTGCTGGCAAATGTTATTCATAATAGCGCCGCTCGTCCCATTAAATCAACAGCACGATTATAATTCGCGGTTGGCAACTATGGCGTAGGCTTCACCCCACAGAAACGATGAGCTGCATTCCACGAACTCGCTGGGGCGTGCACACTCGTGATGTGTGCATCTGTTACCCCAGCGCGTTCGAATGCTTTCCGATGGCACGCAGTGGGCTGGCAGTTTGGGTACGTTTGTTTTTAATTGAAACAATTTGACGATAAATATTTACGCATCCGCGTCCTGTTTCCTGTGCATCGGAATCGGTCATTGAATGCTGCGCAGAATTGAGATCCTGTTGCCGCTCTCTCCCTTCACGCTGTGTAAACGCTGCACTGGGGGATTGGGAAAAGGCAATTCCGTGTCCCTACCGTGGCACGTCGACCACTCCAGCCCGGAATCTCTCGAAAGAGTGCAATCGAAACATATTTATAGGGTTAAATAACTCGCACACCGTCAAGCGGGAGTCATTTTGCCGATGGTATGGTGCGACCGAAACCGTACGGTACGGTTTTTAGGAATTCGTGCATATCCAATGTCCACTCTGTCCACTGTCCACACCCGGTTTTCCACCTCCGGAGCACCTGTCATGCCGAGCGGGGCAATGCAATGGGACGTTTCACTGTGAGTGTGGTTGACTGGAAAATTGCAACAAATTATTTTGAAAAGCGATTGTGTTTGACAGTTTTCAATTGCGGATAGGTCATAAATTTGACCAGCAGGTCAGCAGTGGCCGTGTGCGGGTCAGCATTGCGAGCGGCCCTGGCCATAGAGCAAACTCTATCGATGGCTGCGAGGTGGGCGAACTAGAGGGCCAGCCCAAGGGTTTGGGGGAGCTACCACCGAAAGCGATACGGTGCATCCGGTGCAGTTTTTGTTTGCATAGAAATGGTGCTCGATGCACTTCGACTTGACAATGCGTGCGTTGGAATCGTTCGAGCAGGGACCGGTTGGTCGGAATTTGGCGAATGGTATCGGTAGACTTTTCCGATTGAATGATGCACCGGCATGCTGACACTCTGACGCCTGGGTAGTGTAGAACGCAGCAACGTATGTCCCGGGCTTATGCACTATTGGAAAAGGCCGGTGCCAGTCAGCAAGAAGCCCGTAACGAGTGCTGGCCGAACGAAATGGTTGATTTATTTCACCGATCGCAATAAATAATTGTTGCATATCGTGCCGAGATCTGCATGTGGAGGAGGAGAAGAAGGAGGAGCGCTCGGAGTTTACATTTACCATTTGCCAAAAACAATTGCACGTTGTTCGTTCTGCGGGTGACATTTGGGTACACTCGAGCTGGATATTTTATTAGTTTTCAATGCATGCTGATATTTGGGCTATAAATTGTACTCAGCAACGTTGTGGAAGAGACAACAGACTGAGAAAGAGTGTACCAAGGATAAGCAGTCATCGTTTCGGTAGAGCTTGTCGATTTCGAATGACATCTGCACAGTAACAGCTGCCACACATCGACCGAAACAGGTTCCTATTTGCTCATAAATCATCGCAGATAGCTGTCGATTTTTCGTTTTTGCTTGTGTCATGCCTGAGAAAGAGTATGTACTGTTTTTGCGATTTTCAAGTATGTACTATATTGGTCCACTTTATTGCGCATTGTATCAAACAACACTTACTGCAGGTAAGGTTGATTTCACCCCCCGTGTGCTACTCAATGCAGCAAGCCATTAGTCGACCTTCGTTGGCTATTGGTAATGCGCTTTTCCTTCTACACGCAGCAAATGTCGATCAATTCGTTCTCGACCATTAACCACAGACCTCCCGAATAATTTCCCGATAACCGTACTCTGGGGCCGTACGACACTAATTAACAACCTTGTGCTAATCACAGAACCCATTTCGGGACGGACCCGGGACCCCACCGGGTTTACCCAGCTGCCGAATGGAGTTGCCCAGTGGCGTGTGCGTCCGGAGGGTTTGGCACTGGCCACATGGTGGATTTTTCGATCGATGTCCCATTTTTATGGGAGGTGTGAATGTGTGCATATATGTGTGTGTGTGTTTGTGCGTTTCTGTGTGTTCCCCGTTAGCACTACCGATCCACACTATCATCGTAAACGGTGAGCTAGAGCGCCATCGTTTTAATTGAAACCAATAAAAACTGGTTCAATCAAAGGAAATTGATTCCCGCAGTGGTCTCATCGGGTCGGCACCTAGCCCCAGGACGGGGAAAATCGTGCAAGGCGATGGGGTCGGAGCGCCATCAAACGATCCGTTCCAGTTGAGTCGATTTGCGTCGAGTCGGTCCGGTTTTGGCAAATCCCTCGAGCTCCGTGTGCTGGACCGTGGACGCACCGAGCGGGTTTTGTAGTGGTGCTCTCTTACCGTAATAGCAATTGTTGTTCATCCCAAAATCATCATTAAAAGAACAACCAATTAACAGTAAAAAAAAAAACTAAGCATTCCCGACCGGTTCTTCTCATGGTCGGGGCCCAAAGCCGGAGCGAGTGTGTCTCGATAAAAGCTCCATGGGGAGGAAACTGTCCGGGCGGTCGAGGGGGAAGGCATCCGGGCTAGCCGGGCTAGCGGCCAGCGAGGAAATGAAAACGATAAAAGTAAATCGTTTTCCATCGAGCAGAGCGCACAAAAACTTGATTCAATCGAGAACGTTGGGCGGTCGTGAAGGAGAGAAAATCGTGGCGGCAGCTGTGTTGGGTGGGGTGGGGAAAACTGAAGCGGTAGTTTCCGATAGTCGGGAAAATGACGCAGGGAACGGCTGTTAATGTGTTTCCGTCGTGTGTCGATAACAGGATCCACGGGAAAACTGCATCCAAACGGTCCAAACGGGACGAGTGTGCGTCACATCTTCTGTTTCTGTCCAGCTGGAGGCAAGGAAAATGAGCATTGGATTGAAGGAAAAGTACCTACAGCAGCACAGAGCAAGATACTTTGTGTCATTAAACGATCGATAGATGGGGTGAATGTAGTAAGGCAGAGGCGGAAAACGTTAATTTCGTGGGCGGAATGAAGTGTTTGATAGCTTTAATGGGAAGCAGTACGAATGTTGCACGGTACAGAAGCAGATTTTTCGATTCCCAGTACAAGTTAAAGGAGAAAGAATGTTTACACGAATTTCCAAACAAATAGAATGCAAATATGTTTTGCTAGGAAATGTTGTGACGAAATCCTTCGTTTCGATCTATTTACCCTTTACTTGCGTCGTCCAATTTACTCGAGAAACAATCATTCATTCTGAGCCGAACCCGTTGATCCCCGGCCATCCGGCAGAAGCGACCGAGCTGAAGGCTTTTCGCATTCATTTATTTCCCTTTTCGCCTCCCCAACTACCACCGGATAACTGCTGGGCACACCGCAAGAATTCGTTTCGAAGCCCCAGAACAGAAGCACACTGGGCACCGGGACTGACCAGAACCGTTCCGGGAAGTCCAACGTGTGACGAAGCGCCTCAGGGCGCTGCTCAGGGGCTCCGTTTTAATCACACTTGAGCGGCAAGCGGATATTCGATGTCCTTCGAAATTGACAGTAAATAGGGTCTAATCGTGTGAGTGGCCATCCGGTCAGGTGGCAGGGCACGGGTTTGCGGTCGTTTTCCTCAAGAATATTGTGACAATCGTCATCGGCATCATTTATTTTGTTTCGGGGCCGACGGCGTGTGGCCCGACCCGACAAAACGCAAATGGATTTCCATTCGCTGGCCGAGCGATTTCGGATAGTTTGAGCCAAAACAAACGGGAGCCCCCCTGAACGAAGCGACCCCGTTCGCTCCTCATCGAACCAGGACGACTTGGACGACTTTGGCAACTGTGGCGAAATCCATATATCATTTTGAGAAAGGACAAATGTAATTTTGATATCAAATAAGATTAATGATTTGCGCTACCATTTCCCGCTCATTGGTGGCCAGAAGGGTGTGTGTGTGTG
>AXCO02003279.1:0-24169 GCA_000473525.2 Anopheles melas | reverse complement strand
GTGTGTGTGTGTGTGTGTTATGTGTGTTATATGTGTGGAGTGAAAGGGCGAAAGGTTCTGATGCGTCCCACACTCCTGGGTCCATCTTGCTGAATATGAACGAGGACATCGTCTGGGCAAAACATCCATAAAGTTCGCACAAAAGGATCGTCCATCGGTACGGGTTGATGTGTTCGTTTTTTCGTTGTTCTATTGTTCTTTTATAGCATCATGTATGGTGTAAGTAAAAACGATACACCGGAACGATGGTTATGACGAAATATTGATATTGAAAATGTTTCCCCCCTTCCGGTACATTCCCACCTTTCCCGTTTTCAACTAACGGTTCGAGCCAGCCAGGATGTAAGGTATGGATTGTTTCCTCTTGCGATTGAGATTGATATTCGGTGGTTCGGTGATGGAGACGTAGGTTGTGCTCTTATAACACCTTCTCTTCTACCTCCCTCCCACCTAGTCTTAGCTCCACGAGTTCTTGTCTGAGGGACGCTCTAGCGTGGGCATGAGTAGCCTCAAATATTTGCTCATAGTGTACGATTGCCGATCGATTTCCAGTTGCTCTCGGAATGGCTCACCTCATGCCATTCAGGACACCAGCTTGGTCTTACTCCGGCATGCTGCAACTGCTGTTTCTGCTGTTACCATAACAACATAGTATATCCGGAGAAGTTAAGCGAACGTGCCAGGTACGTACGTAAGGTGGAGCTGAGGGACACGACAAGCGATGTGTGGAGTCTTGCTTGAGAAAGTATCGTATCGATCTGGGTTTTTTTTTGTACACTGCTCTCACTTATTGGTGCAAGAAGTGTGGGTGCCGGAAACGACCCGAAAGGTCAGGAGTATGATCCGGACCGGAAATGTTGGTACTATTTTTGGCAAACGAGGTAAATACACCCCGGCGTAGGTAACGGATTTTTTTGATTAGATGATGAAAAAGTTGATCTGCCTGACGGCTCATTAGGAGCAATATGAATTTCCACTCAACCTCGCACGGGGTCGTCACAAGTTGACATGGTGGAAAACTTCATCATCGTTCCGGTCGGCTGCATAGCCACGTATAATCATCTTCACTGTGCGGCAGACCCCTTGGCATTCGTGTGACGGTAAGCTGAGAAGCATGCCGAGCTGTGGTGGTGAGGCAAAATAATATATGTGTCAAATAGGTCACTACCTCTTCCTTTGCCTTGGATTTCAATTCGCTGTAGCTTATGAACTCGCGAGAGACATCAGGATTAGGCAGTTTGACGTAGAATCAGTCCTGCGTGAAGGTTAAGTACTTTGATTTTTACCTTATTTTTTGTCCTTTTCGGGCAACATCGCTCACCAACTGGTAGCGAACGCACGACGCTGATAGTGGCTTCCTTACCTATAGCTACTACACCGGTGATCCATGTTACAGGCAAATGTGTGTCCCGAAAATATACCCACCACTTCAATCTGTGTATGAGGTGAAATCGATTTATTTAGATGCCTTATAAAATATGAAAATATTTTCCAAATTTCCTTTCTCATGCCTGTGACGCTGCGGCTTCTGTGCGGGATCGCGCAAGGGACCCTTTTGGCATGGTGTTTTACCTTGAAAGCAGTGGAGCAGAAATAAGCAAAACACGGGAAGCCACGAACGTGGGAGTGTGAGACGAAGCTTAGGGGTTTTTTTGTCGGCAGGTGGTACATTGTTGGCAGTGTTTAAGAGGATTTGCCTTTTGCGTGATTCACGTTGCCTGCGAGGCCCACCTAAGCAGCGAATTTGACTAGTCGCACGACTCGATGGTACCATGCGGACTGGATCTTTTTTGCCTTCACCTCAAAATACGGGAACCTTGGCTCCCGGGTTTGGAGTGCAAGACAGAAGAAAGAGAGAGAGAGAAAGAATTGTGATTATTATGATGGTGTTTGGGTGGTAAACGTGTCGGTGTAGAAAAAAAACATCTAGATGTCGCAATGCTTGCAAGAAGCCTTCTGACACATACGGGTGTGAACAAGATCGATTTCGTCTTTCAAGGCTCACAGGTTTCTTTGCCGTCTTCCAGTACTGGGGGAGCCATGAACAGAGGTTCCCGGGGAAAGCTTTCGGGGAAAGGAAGACGAAAAAGAAAACTTTCATCAATCATCAGCAAAATCCACACAATTTTTGTGGTATGCACTTGTGTGTGGGGCACTTGTGTGTGGTAATGCTTCCCCTATTCGATATGCTTTTATGGGACGTTTCTCCTCTCATGTCTTATTATCTTTCAGCCATTAGCTTATTTGAATTTCTTTTGACTGTGTGAAATGGAAAAAGGTATATGCTGATTATAGTTCATGGAGATAATTAAATACAAGTTAATAAGTCGTACGTTTATTACGTATATTTCAAAAGCTTTTTATTTGAGAGTGAAGCTAAGAGAGATAAGAACAAGTTTAGGAAGATGTTTGATTCAAGTCAATAAAAGTAACAAAATAAATATAAGTGAAATAAGAAAGAATGTAATATCAACACATTATTTTACCATACTAAAAAACAGCTAATGGGAGCTAATGGGAGCACATATTTTATAGACTTAGTTCAACGTTTTTATTCAAAAATATGATTAAATCTTTATTCTAGACGGGCCTGTTGCAAATTCAATCTGATTGAATTAATTTGGTCTGATGATTAATTTAATTTAATTCCACGATATGTATCGTAATATAATTTCTTTAAACTTTTTCACTTCTGTTTAAGCTCGCTGTGCTCAGCTGCTAGTGCTGAAGTGGGGGTCGCTGTCGATTTTGTTCTTGGTGGGGCATGAGTCCGGCATCCTCATAACATGCCCCAACCATCGTATCCTGGCACTCTTCGCCTCCATCAGGATGCTCGGTTTGCAAAAACTATGACTATGAATGAGATAAAAGATTATTGAATTTGAAATCGATAATCTGTTTCATGGTGTATGAAAAATGCGATGCCTGTTTTGTTGTTAAGGTTAAAATAGGTGATTTTGAAATTGAACATGTAATTGAAATCATTTTTACAGTAAACAATTATAAAACATTCAATTATTTTATTATTTATCTAACTAACAAGTTATTTTACGTACGATCCCAATATCGTTGATTTTTCTTCTTTTAATTTAGCGTTACAATCATCGTTCGATAAGATCTGCCTGTAATACTAATGGGATCAGTGACCTGCTATCAGTGACTTATCGATTTCCCCGTAGCAGGATAGTCAGTTGGCCAGTTCCGTGGTACAGTCGTCAACTCGTACGACTCATGACCGTCATGGGTTCAAGCCTAGAATAGACTGGTGCCTAGAATAGAATAGCAAGGATTTTTGAGCTATCCGGCTGGTGCGTAATTAATTAAATCTCGAAAGCCTGTATAGTAGGCTTGGGCAATTCGGTTCATTTCCATGAACGTGAACGTACTAGTTCTTTCATTCCGATGAAGTGATCGTGAATCGCGATTCATTCGTTCATTTCAGTTGAAGAAAGTATGGTAAATTGTTTTATTTTGCATGAAGAACATAATTAGTGTATCACGTTCACGTTCATATTTGTTTGGGGGGAATGAACGACCTAGCGTACTAGGACGTTCTTTATTTCGACGGATAGGTCGTTCTTGTCGTTAACGTCCTGGTCGTACGGTTCACGTTCATATTTGTATGGGGGCAATAAACGACCTGGCGTACTAAGATGTTCTTTACTTTCGCGGGTAGGACGATATTTTTATGACCAACTCAGTACATTACGATTTATAAAGAATCGATGAACGTTGATTAGATGAACGTAGGTCGTTCGTTCTTTAGGATGAATTCAATGAATCGTACTGTTCCGGTATTTTAGGCACAACTCTAGTTCAAGTATATACAATTATTGATTTACTTTTTCAAATGTCTTATATCAAATGCCTAGAATGTTTTTATGTTTCAAAATACGAAGTGCAAAAAAATCAAAATATCACCGAGATATCATACTTTTGGCAATCATAAAAGAAGAAAGAAGGTTATCATTCATCCCAAACCTATGGTGTGGTGCATATTTTATGCAGCATACGAAATGAAGAAAGGTGGTTATAATGTATCCCAATCCTAGTGTGTGGTACATATTTTGAAGCAGCATACGAAAAGACTGATTGAACCACAAAACACCTCTGTGCACTGTAATTCGGCAAGTGGTCACGTATAAGTAGCCCTTGAACATGAACCAAACCAAACGACGCAGCCGCACAGTCACATGGAGAGTTGCCACTCTAGTTGTGTATTTGTTTTCACTTGACATTGCCATGAATTTCGTTATTAATGAAGGGTGCTGGTTGGGGTCGAGATTAAAGGGTTTCTCGTTCGCACGATCGGTCACGTTTGCGAGTGGGCGTACGGGTGGGATGTATCCTTCATCTTCTCCTACTTCAGTGTTCCCCATTCATCAGGGGTGCATGTCGATCAACCCAAACAAACAGGTAGCATATGGATAACATTAGTTCACTCCCTCTCTTGGAACAACCGCCCGTGCATCCGGAAACATTCGTGAACGTGAGTCAACATGGTGTGGAAATCGATTTCTCAATTGCTGTTACAGACTGGCCAGCGGGTTGTGTGTGTTGTTTCTGAAAGAAGGAGCGAGGCGTAGTTGTCAACCTGCTGGTATCGCATTCTTCATTGTAGCTGTCAGAATAATTCACAGATTGAGCGTCATCTGTGACAGCAAGTATAACTCGCGGTCGAAAAAATTGGGAACAGAGACGTGAGCAGAAAATTAATCGTCAGTTTGAGGTTGTACTCGTGTTGCATTATGCATGGTATAAGTATATTTTTAAACATTGAGTTACAAAAAATGGAAAATAACCAAAGTTTTAAATGTAGCCATACCATGGTCTGTACATAAATCGTTGAATCAAATCGTTCAAGCGTTCCCGTCTTCGCTCCTTTTCCGTACCATAAACTCCTTCCAACTCCTTCGTGAATAATTGTATACTATAGTCAGTAAGCACTATTGCTGTAACCCAACGTGGCCGAGCAATTAATAAAATAAAAATAAAATAAAATAAAAAATAAAATAAAAATCGCTTCATTCCGTGCGCTGAGCTTATAAATATAGTATGTTAATGGTACACAAGAATGCCGTTGCATCCGTATTTCTTTCCCTCGTGGAATTTCGTAAAATTTATGAAGAAATTTGAATGGGTCACTGGCAAAGCGACTGCTTTTAAGCGTACGAAGCTGTACACGCATCTTTACATGCGTTTTTCCACGTACAAAAGCGACGGGCACGATGGAAAGATAACAAACGATGTAGTGCAGTGGGTTCGCCGTTTTGTTTTACAGAAAAAGAGACGATAAATAGACCGTTGTTATGGTTTAATTAAATTTTTCTCTGTCAGTTTGTGTAGCCAGGGATTTCTTTCATACAAATTCACATGTGGCAATAGGGAAAATGTAATATTCTCCGGTTGGAAGCCAAAGCTTTAGGGCGGTTTAGTGAAGAAGAGCATTGTCATGCGCCCCCGTTGCCCTTGCTCAACCCACACATAGACGACACATTCGGGCGGACAGCTTCGATCGTGAAATTGAATCAGAATGAGGGTACTCCATCTTGTGCTGCGATGTAATGTAAATACAAACCGGGAAGTGGGACAAAATGAACGGGAGCTAGGGATCGCGGGAAAACAATCGCACCCTTGGGAGGGTGGTGCGAGGAGCGTTTTTGACAGATTTTTGTTTTGTCTCCTACCGTTCTTCTTCGGTTGGTGAAGAGGACGTTTTTCGGTCGAATGCGATCGTGCGGGTAAGCATCCCGGAATGCGAATAACTGTGGCAATGGCGTCTTTGCCCCGCGGAATGTGGGATGAATTTTTAAGCTGGCATTGAGAATTCCTCGAGCGCATTAGATTTGCTGGCATGCACACGAAATTCCGGTCGCCCTTGCGAGAAACAAAGCATAAGCTCATATTTTCGGAGCCAACCAGAACCGTCCTGCTCTGGCTGGTAATATCACTCGCTGGGGTTTTCTTAACAAGGTAGTCGGTAGAAGAGTTGCAGAATCACATAAATTCAGCTGTCACTTGGCTATGATGATGGGCTTGGGCTAGGGAGATCCAAAAATGATGAAACAATTGCACAACACGCATCCGGCTGCTATTTGTTCGATTTTGCGCACGGAGACGACCGGCAGGGATAAAAGTCAATCTTCGTTAGCACACAGAGCGAGCCTCTTTTGCTGTGTCATGTATAAGTGAAAAAGGTCAGATTTGTATGATGTAGCCGGATATAAATAACGCGTTTGTACGTTTATGGTTTTACGACACATTGCATACCCACCAAGATACAATTCCCAGAACTTGGCAAGCACGAATGTTTGCAAGGCTTACTGAAAGGATGTGGAAAAGTTTATTGGAAATTTAGTAGTATGAATGACACACGTAAGAATGCGTAGCAAGCATTTGTATCTATGTAGCAACATCTTTCGCTCTCTCTCACTCTCTCCTACCCGTCACAGTTGTTCTTGTCCTAGGTTTATAATTTTCAACATAAAACCAGACTTGAACGGGGCAAAGGCTTTTTGAGAAGCAGATCAAATTGTATCCGTATACTTGCATAAAAGATCACAGATGATAACGCAGTGTTCTTAGGAGTTGGAAGGATCTTTGGGTATGTAGCAGTTCTATATTGAGATTAAATTTGGGACTGAAAAAAAAATGAATAATTCAACCACGTTCATATCATTCCATCACGTTCAGCATTTTCGTTACTATGACGTTGATATTGCGCGAAGGTTATTGCATGTGCCTATAAAACCATCAAAATGCCATGAAATGTATCATAACGATCAGTAAGGAATCGATTCAAATGAACCATTTGAATAATTAAGCTCAATTCAGCTACACATTGTAAAGAATAGTGTAAATTAAAGCTAAGCTCTGATAACAGACAATGAATATTCATACTACGGAGGATAGCAAGCTGGAGAGCGAAACTATCAACCAACACTCAACTCAATTTTCTGTCCATCATACTGTCTTCTTGAGTCCCGTGATTCGTTCGGTGATAATTGTTTTTACCTGAAGCTCTATTTAGTATGCAACTTTTTTGTTGTTGGTGTCTTACAAAACCGTTCGCATTTCAAAGAGGCAATCTTCAATCCGCAGTTAGCCCTTAATTTGCTATCCATTTTGTTTCCTCTCCAGATGAGGATTTTTCATTAGGGCGTTACATTTGCTTGCTCATTCCTGCACACTGAAAAGGTTTGCTGTTTCTGTTTTTTGCTGCCAAATAAATTTCAACTGGTTTTTACCATTAGTAGATCTACATCTTCTTCATGCAAAAAGGAAGCGAATGAAAAAAGGGAATCTCGCAGTGAAGTAGGCACCAGACCGCAGCCTTCGTTACGCCATGCGGTAAAAGGTTTCACGTTGCGCCCCGGTGCCATGTATTTGCGCTTGTCATAATGGATTTAATTATGCCCGCTTGAGACCTTCATCAGACGCGCGGGAGCTCCTGAGCGCTGATTTCTTTCGAGCTGCATCCGCAATCCCAGAAATAAGCACACAAACACACCCTCACGTACAAAAACAAGCAAAACAGATACGAATCTAGCGGTAATGTTGCGCTGGAGGTCTGTCCTGTTGTCTACTTTAAGCTAGAATCTCGTTAAAATCGAAATCTTGACTTGGCACTGAAGCCACGGTATGCCTTGGCGTGTTATATTTGGTTGTACTTCATTTTAAACTTTTTGTGCATCTTTACCGGCTGTGTTTTCTACAGTGTGGTTGGTAGTTCCTTTTGCTGCGTAACAGGTTGGCAGCTTTGTTATATGAGCAAATAAAAAGAGACTGTAGGAAATACACGTGTTGTTAATGGTGGTCGCTGAGGGGTTCGGAGAATGTTTTTTTTGCATGTGTTGTTTTGAGATATTCTCATTTCAGTTTATTTGTATGTAGGGATGGATTGGAGTGGAAATATGTATGTTTTGGAGTGGAAACATGAGCAACCATCTGAGGGCATTTTGTTTTGCTTATAATGATAATGTTTCGCAGGCCACCCTTACCGGGAACGAAGGAACTTTTTATCTAACATGATATGATCACCAGAGCAGAAAGTGTATTTTCATCTTCGTTCAGCTAGAAAGAGAGAAAAGGATACAATTGTAACAAAGCTTGATAATATCTGCCGCAACTGGACAATGAAAGTAAGACTTAATGCTGTTGGAAAAATCGAGTGTAGACAATCCCCCACCGAAAAGTCATTACAAGGTAAAAACATCCTATCGCACTGCTGAGAGGTTTGGTCATTTATAGAGCTAAATATTTGTGGTGAAGCCTCTAGAGTGTTTCTTGCGCATAGGGTATTGATTATGTTTTCAACCCACCGGCCTCTTCATCTGTTGATGAAACACGAAAAAGCGCAGCATGAAACAAATGAAAAGGCCCGCTTGTTTATGTATAAACATGGGAAATATCCAAACAAAGTAGCACAAAAATTGGAACCAAATAAAACTGACCCATTCAGACAATAGGGAATAAGATGGGACAGTCGTGCAAACAAGGCATTGCAAAGACATATAAGGTTTTTGAGCAAAAAAGGAAACGATTCGACTGGCAACAGGCGTCTTATTTTTCTTCAATTTCTATTCGAATCGTCATGAGTTCATGTTTATTGCACACCACGTCCTGCTTGCTGGCCTCCTGGGTATTGGTGATTGGTTGTTGGTCCATCGGGTTAGTCTCGTTTCGTTCTCTGTCTAGTAAAAATATGAAAAGATAAAAAACGTGAAAGAAAAACAAAAACATGAATCGAAGGAAATGTATGCTATAAGTATAGCATAGCAGACTGGAAGAGTATTTCCTTCAGTTGCTTTTTCGGAAGGTTGCGTACTATAGAATGCTGGTTTCAAAGCTTTTCACGCATAATGTTGTCCTCTCTCATCTTCCTGTTATGTCGGGGACTGGAGACCATTGACTGGGTGGTGAACAGTAAGGGTGACGATAATTAATTAGAATATTTAATTTTGCTGCTCGGATTCGGCGATGTGGTGGTGCTGAAAAGTATCAAACGGAGAGAGAGAGAGATAAAAAAATTCTACATTTACCTTATTTACGCGCACTCTGTCCGCACCGTTTAACCCCTTTGTTTGAAAGGAAAACGGAAAGCAATAATTAGTAGCTAAAAGCTTTTGACGAGAGGAAAATCATATCGCCCTTGGGTGAGCCGCGAATAGTGAGGTGCTGTCAATCGGGAAACATGGCAATCAAGGCCAACGGTACCGTAATTACTATTGCTATGGATACAAACATTGTGAAATATGCGTTAAAAAATTTACACGATTTTGTTAAATAGCTTTTTTATGACAGTTTTTTTTAATAAAACTTACATGGTAAAGTTTTTCCAAGTTATTTAGCTGTTTCTTATACGATATATCTATTATGGAATCGAAAATAAACAATAACAAATAATTTAATTTATTTATGAGTTCAATAATCCTTTATGTTTTCATTACAAGTTTTATACACATCAGGCTTCACTTAGACAAGCGATGACAATCTAAGTACAACGATGACATACATTTTGATCCAGAAAATTTACTCAGATTTTAAACAAAGAGAATTGGAATTGGAATTGGAACTTGTTCACCATACCTAATACAATACACTAAAGGTCCTGTAACAAATGCCAACAAACGCTTTTGCTATAAGTTTATGTTCAGAAATTACATTAAAATACAAGATTGATACCCCGGAGAGCGCACATTAAAGCGATCGCTACGGCTCCCAAGGGATTCAAGTGCTGGTGACCCTTGGCCCTGGGTGGATGAGCATAACGAAGAACAATTCATCTGCAATACGGATGAGTAAAGAAAGAAACAAGGCCGTGTCTGATGAAGCTATTCTCGGGACGAGCTTTCGTCTTCTGGGAAACAAGGTTTGGCACAAAACAAGAAACACTCATCCTTCGATACAGGAGCTTTATCCGTGCGAGATACGAGGGTTGGTACACGGGAGCATCTTTTGAAATTCCGTACCATCCAAAAGATTGTGCTAAGTGGTGCAAGCTAGGAGGAGGCAGGAAGCAAAAGGGGATGAATTTTCTGTTCGTTATGGAATTTTCACTTTGTGTTTGCCAGTACCGTATCGAGTAGAAAGTAATAAGCCAAGAAAACGGACTTACTGCTCGGAGAAGAAGAAACGAAAATGAAAGGTAAAAAATGCTGACTTTCTTGTGTGCAGCGGCACGACGATGCTCCTATCGCAGGACAATCGACCGGTGTAGCAAGAATCCAGGCGGCCGGGCGCGAGTGATTGGCTTAGAAATGAAAAGAAACATAATTTCAACGAGCCGCAGTGAACGCGCCTCACGCGTGAGTGGGAGCAAAATAGTTTTATATTCATGACCGACCAACCATCCCCCAGTATCACACGGCGGCACCGAATCTTTGCTTGTTTACGCGGGGTGGGTTGGGTGTGTCCTACGCTTCAAATGGAAAGTGCTTTCTGCGCGAGAATGTGAGTAGCAGACGGAGACCATGTGGAGAAAGCAAAGCACCACGAGAGTACGGAAAGCGAGAAAAATATGGAAAACCGAATCCCTTTCCTTATATCTTATGCATGTTTGCGTACCTTCACGCTCGTGCTAATGCAAAGGCGTAGTACATGGATAGTACATGCCGGACTAGGCAGTGTGGATGTGCCCTGGGACTGCGGGGTCGTATTTTGCCGGGGCTCCGGTTGGGAGCTGTTAAGACCGATGATGAGGTCGATTACGATGCAAAACAGAGCCGATGGGGCTAGGATCTACACGTCTTTGAGAACTTTAAAGGTTCGCTTTCCGGTTCACCACATCACAGTGACTGGAATAATGGTGTTTATGTGTGCAAAAAATAATGCTTTCGCAAAAGGGAAAGGAAAGCGGGTAAGTTGGTTTCGAAATCGGAAGTGTTTGGAGACAGGACTCAGGTCTTTGTTGTAGTTGAAGTGTGTGAAAGCATGGCAAGGAGAGAATATTAAAAGTGCGAGCGAAGACGTTTCGTTCGCACCGAGGTAAATGGAACTGATTCAGCAGCCCACACACCGCTCTATTATCCATGGGAAATAGTAGAAAATCTGTCTGCATGATGCTAATTGGAAATTTTCGGTTAAGTGAACGATAAGGTGGTACGTAAAGCATGCAGAGGTAACTTTCTCAGAAGTAAAGTAAAAGAAGCCAAACGAATAAAGTGTAAAAACAAACAAAAACTGTACGACCTAGAAGCTCGACCATGCGAACAAACGCCAGGAAAGCCACAAGAAATCAGGAGCAAGTAAGGCAAAAACAGATCCGTCAGCAAGATAAGCGGACGAGCGCAATGATCAAATGCAAAAGCATCTATCCTGTATGGTTGCATCCATCCCGTCGCTTACTGGTGATGGGAAGCTGACTAGGAAGCATACTAACAAGGACCTCGAGTGGGAAAATAATATCGTATAAAGGGACACGGCCAGGGGATGATCGTGGCAAGATAGTTAAAATGAACCCCATACATCAACATTCCTGCGGGATACGGCAGGAGTAAAAAATGCCAACGAAGGAAGATGGTTTCACAGTGAAACGGGAAATGATGCAAATGCAAATTTTGCTCCGCTCGCGCTTCTAGTTTGTTGCAGGCACAGAGACATATCATTGGCTTCAATAGATGTAGGAATAAAGCATGCTGCTACCGTCTTTATGGAGGGCGATGCTGTCAGCGTTGGCAGCTAGGTTGATGTCTGGTTTCCAGGTTGCACAACCGGCTCCTTGGCGATGGCATGATTGAGCTTCGGGACTGCAGATTGTGTTTTCTTTTTACATGCGTACTTTTTTTGTGTTAAGTGCCCTAACTCATCCGAATGTATTCATGAGGGGCGAACTAGAAAAGGCAACCGAGTAAACAATTTGCTCATTTTCGTTCCGTAGATTGTAAATAAATTAAAAAGTTTACTCTGAGCGCTATATTGGAGGGAAGTGAAGCAAATGCATCTATTAAAATGCAATTTGTCGGTGTTAGGTTCCTGGGAGTCAAATTTTAATTAACTAAATAAGTTATGTTTTAAGTTTCTGGAATTACCCTTAATTGGAGAAATCTTTAAAAATTATTATTGGTAGTTTTAGTAGCACCTAATAAAGTAAAGCAAGAAATTATTGAATATATCAACAAATTTGTAATAAATATTTATATTTTGTTAGATTTTTTTAGAAAAGTTAGGCCTTAAAAGGCAAATGTGATTTGACCACCCAATTATGATGGCCTGTAAATGACGTAAAGAAATGAAACTTCTGCCAGTGCTAGTGCCTTATTGAATGCTCCGATACTGTAAACTTGAAGAAAGAGCTGTTTTGTCTGGGAATAGATAAAGTTTCATGAATACATATGTAAAACTAGCTCCAAGCGTTGTCACGAAACGGCGATCCTTTTTGTTAGACATGTGTGGGGCAAGAATGCGGAATTTCCTTTCAACATTCCTTTATGAAAAAGTAAAGTCTTGGACACGACACTAAAGGGATTTTAATAAAGCAAGCATTTCAAATTATTTTGTCGAAAAGACAGCTTAAGGATGGATGATTTTTACTCCTCGATTGGACGATGTAAGCTGATGTTGAGTCGTGTTTTGAAGGGCGTACAGAAATGTTTACGATAGGAAATATGTACGTAATGTTTTGCCTATATGGATTGATTACTTTTGTGTGAAAAAATATGTAACGGAGCTAAAACTTGACCCACATATTGAGCCCAATAGCTTTTTTGAGAAGTAGGAAACCATAAGGGAATCGTACAGCTTCAATCAAGCGAGGTATTCTGCAAGGAATGTTTTCATTCCGCAGCATACAGAGCAATATACGAATCATCTGTAAGATACTGGCTGCCTACAAGAGTTTTCTACCGTGTTTGCAATTTATTTAATTGCTTGAGGATATTTTCACTTCCTTTGAATGAAAACTCCTAAAGTCGATGGTGAAATATTTCGTGCAAAAGATAGGCCATTTGTCAAACGTGAAGTACAGCCAAAGCCAGTCCTTGCATTAGAATTGAATCGCACGAAACTTGAGACGGACGGTTGAAGGCGTTATCGTTGGATACATTTTTTTCTTCAAAACTTTACCAGTTTTGAGCGCCCTTCATGTCGGGGAAAGCTGAAGGGGATGTATATTGAACGAATAGATAGTCAACACGATCCCAACACGATGGCGATGGTGGGGTGTGGAAACAAGTCAAGCGCAAGTTTCATTTGATAAAGTACACATAAATCAGGGCGCGGAATTTTACGTGATTGAACGTAGCAATGAGTACACCGGTATTAGATGGCGATGGTTTGCCAAGAAACGTTCGCTCGGCGGCTCGAATGTTGCTAGTGTCCGAACAGCATGAAGCGAAGCTTGTGAATCTCATTAATCATGATGGTGCAAATCCTTCGAAGCCTCGTTGCGTCAACTGACCGACAGGGAAAGGGAATCGAACAATGGTTCAAGTCGGAGAATATTTACAAGCCGTCACAAGTATGTCGTATATTTTGGTGTTGTGGTTAGCGTCAAACTACGTATAAGGTTTTATTTTGAAAATATTTTTTTATTTGGTAAAATAACCACATGTGTGATATATATTAGCCATACCATAGCCATACGGCCAGATGAGGTGAAATTTACAGCGAAAGAAACTATTTGACAGGTGAAATATCTGACATATAAAGCTAAAGGGTTTGGGGTTTTCTTGTTTACTGAAAATTATGAAATGCTCGATATTGAAGCTCTTTAATCTATTTAGTTGTGATTTATATTTACATTATATTACATTATTTTTATTATTATTTATTGTATAATTTTCAACGTATGGCCTAATTAAGACAAGTAACAGTAAATTACAAAAAAAACATAGAAAAACAAAATTTGTATTGCAATTCACGGCGGCCGCGGCAGAAGCCGGAGACGTTTCATGAAGCACTGAGTTGAGATGTTGAAGTTGCGGAATTCATTAGTTGTCCGGATAACCACGCCAAGTAGTTGGTTTCCTCTGGCTACAACGTCATCGATATGCTGTTTAAAGTTCATACTTGAATCAAGAAGAACGCCCAGGTCTTTTTCATGATTTTGTCTTGATGCCTGATACTATCCAAGGATCTCATTTATGATTTGTCACTGGGTTATAAGCAAAGAAAGTATTGTACCGGTGTGTGACGATTCGTAAACTGTAATTACAAGTAAACTGAAATTACTCTCAGTGGTTCCTGGAAAGTTAATATGACTTCTCATATCCAGTACACATGTACTGTGCTGTTTTATGACTAATAAGTTTTTGGTTCCTCTGGCAAGACCGTTGCAAACCGGCAAGACCGTTGCAGTGATTGGCTGCAGGAAGTTGAAGCATTACAATGTTCTATATATAAAATTCGTCTTTTTTCCGCTGTAGCTATCCCCGTTTGTTTGTAAACACTTTTTCATGAAGCTGTCCAAAGCGAACTGAAAATGGCAACCTAGTAACGGGCTGTACATCAACCTGTTCTGTTTCAAGGACACTGGCCCAAAGACTCCTTTTTTCATCGTGACATCATTTTGACAGAGTTTTGTTTACCATTTGCGTGTGGCAGCAGGTGCTCGTTTGCTATTTATTTTGCGGAATTTCGACTCGAACCAAAGACGAACGCGTTTCGTATTGTTCTAAACACGATCTGATAAAAAAACATCCATTTCAGGGCTCATTTTTATCTATGTCAGTGTATTAGAATGTGTACAATATTAGAATTTGGAATTTTGTCAATGTTCAACAATTAGATTGTTGAATAAATTTAAAACTCAGTAGTTATTGCCGTTATTCATCATTATTATCCCTAAAATAAAATATACATACTACTATTTAAATAATAGCGATATATGATTGACACATGTAACCAGAATATTGTGACTTTATCCATTTATATACGTAATACGACATATGAAATACTTTCGCTGTTTCCTTAAGTGTGCAACAATTGACAAATTACCTTAGAAGAACAATGCAAATTACAATTTGAATTCAATAGATTAACGCTTTTCTGTGGTTTTTGGAGATTTTTCCAAAGAGGGGCCAATAGGCCTAAGTTTTTGCTGAAACCTATCTAAAGAATGTAATCTACGACGTGTGAGGAATGTTTTCCAAAAACTGGTCCAAAGGACTGTACAGGAAGCTTCAAAGGCAAAAAAGGTGTCCTAATATAGGTGGCTACCACTGCAGACGTTCTGACTCCATTTCTACAAAAAACTGCAACAAAGAGCCTTCTTTTAGGGGCGATGGGTAATGCCAGCCCTTACAAGCTTTCGAGAATTATTAAGTGCCACGCAATAGGGTAGTAAATCCTTGCTCATGGTGATGGTCCATACGAGGCTTGAACCCAGGACGGGTGTGTTTTTAAGTCGTCCGGGTTGACGATAATATTGCGGTATCCCCCAATGTAAACGAAGAAAAACCACTAGACTTGATAATTCCATGGTTGAGACAACTGCTGGTACTATTTTCGATCCCGAATTAAAATGGAAATAGTACAAGGGTATAGGTAGGTATATGTTACAGGATCTTTCTGGGATCAGGATCACTTCCAGGACCGGTATGGATGAAGTGTAAGTTCTGCTATGGGTTCGGGATCACCTCCAAGGGCTGGTACGGCTTTTGGAGCAGTTCCAGAACTGGTATAGAGTCAAGATCAATTCCAAGACAATTCCCTGTATAGGATCGGGATCAATTCCACGATGATGAGGTATAATGTAAGGATTAGTTAAAGACCCGATAAGGGGTTAGGATCAGTTCTAGGGCCAGTGTAGGTGGGGAAGCTAATAAAGTGTTCAGTATTTCTAGTGCGGTGGTTATCCTGAAAAAGTAGTTATTAGTCGATTCACATCCGTTCTGAGGATCGGTATGGGTTCTGAATCAGTTTCTTTTAATATGCCCCTTAGAAGTCGCCAACAATTTGCATTGTCTGTTTAAAAATTCTTTCCACGTATCCTACAATTATGGTCATTTATGAAATTATTTTGCATAACACTGTAACCAGGCCAAATTAACTAGTTAAATTCATAAAAACTGACTAGGTTTTACTAAAACATAATACAAATTTTTAAAAACCCAAAAATTATTCGAGAATTTGTGATTTAAACAATATATGAACCCATCCGTGATATTCGAGTTTCTCGGGTGAGGATGAGTCTCGGATGAGAATTGTTATAGAATACTAATCAATAAGATAAAATGATCAGATACATCAGTTACATATTAAAATTAATTATTTTAAATGATTTTTCGATAACTTTGTGACCAGACAACCAAAAAAGGATTTAATTTGAGCCAAATGATGCAAAATCAGAGAGCATTTCATGTTAGAATGAATAACTTTACCGCATTTCGTAAAAGCTGTTTTTAAGTAAACTACAACCATTATTGATAATAGTTTTGTAGTATTATTTAAAACATTTGTAGTCTCAAATGTATTGTTTATTAATGTCAAATATCGCTAGAAGAATATTTGCAAAAAAAAAAAATAAATCTGTAGCACCTTGAATGTGCCATAAAAATATATGAGTTTAGAAAGGCTTTTTCTGCTTTCATAGGTGCCAAAATTGCGCTCGCTGCTACTTCACCTTATTGATACGTGCTTAGCGCTTTAATGCTGTTTCAATCTCCTTGAGCAACATCGTTAGGCAAACATAATTGAATGGTTATGTGCCACGATACATTGAGTACTTTTACTTGAGAAACGAAATTGAACCAAGTAAACAAAACGTGAAACAAAAAAAAGAGCAGACACTTTTACTATTTGATGTTTTCTCCATCAACTAAAAAAACACACACAACTCATACCGAAGGCACAGCCAGGCGTCAAATTTGATGCGCTTCATTACGTAACGCTCACGACAAGATGCAATATACGGAGTCGTACC
Organism: Anopheles melas; assembly: GCA_000473525.2. Lineage (NCBI taxonomy): Eukaryota > Metazoa > Arthropoda > Insecta > Diptera > Culicidae > Anopheles > Anopheles melas. The sequence goes on along the minus strand of AXCO02003279.1, from coordinate 7,308 downwards.
GTACAGATAACATTCGCCAGGATATTGACTAGCAGGGAAGCAAGAAAGGGAGCTTTCTCGACTGGAATCCGTACGCAGTTTCCCCTCTGATGGACGGAGTAGGTCGTTGGCGGGTGATTGAGCAATGTGCGTGTGTCTCGTGGCATAGCAGATTGGGTTCGTTTGGCGAAGGACACAGTGTGCTTCAAAACCAGCGTTTGTCTGACAGTGCGGCATGCGTACCTCTCAAGAACACATCCCACCGGATGGAATGTGCCCACCCTTGTCGCCATACAGTCGTTATTGCTTTGAGCTCTTGCCGGGAGAATGCTCTGGTAATGGTGAAAATGTGGTTTTTTGAGAAAATGTCACTCACCGGCCAAAGAATTTCAGCTCAAGGGCCTTCTTCCTTCATCAGTTGCTTGACAGTTTTGAATCGTTTTCGACGTCTTGCGTCGTCTATGCCGTGGAATGTAGCAGCTATGGCAACGGTCTCTAGACAACGTGGCGAAAGCCGCTTTGCAACGAGATGAACGTCTTGGGTGAGAAAATTAGCATGTGTCATAAAAATGTAATGCTTCGCCCCAAAACCGACCACTCTGTAGGAAATGAGGTGAAATTAAGTAAAATAACTTCCTGTACAGCCGGGCAGTTACATGTTGACGATGACGTGACCAAGTCACACTGATGAAATGTTAATTGAAATAACTACTTCATTGATTTCAATGAGTAGTTTACTCTGATTGATTTTTCTGACAATTCACCCAGGATGCATTGTACTGCCGACTGTGCTGTTTAGCTGTTGACGCAATCCGCAGCAGGGTAGTACGGTCTAAAAGGGTATTTAACTGTTAAAGGTGGCGAAAACAACAACGGAGTTGAGTTGGCGTACAGACGCTCCATGTTGTTATGCTTTCTTCACGTGTCAGCATTATTCTTTCCGTAGCTCAACTAGCATCATGCAGCCCTCCTTGGTATCTTCTTTCCGCTTCGCTCGAGTGTTCATATTAGATGCTTTAGGACGGTTTCACTACAGGTAGTACGATTGTCTATATTGCCCGCATCGCCTTCGGTGAGCAAATATTGCCGCGATTGAACTGGTGAGCAAAAACCAACCAACGCAACCCAGAGTCTAGCCACCGTGCATAGCGTGTCACGTTGCACTGTCCTGCATTACTACCGCTGCAGGAGGAAAAGAGTACTCGACTCGCCTGCATTACGGAGCAGTTAGCTCGCCAAGATAGTGCTCTAGGGGTGGTGCATTAGAGTGCATCGTTTTAAAGGGGCTGAATAGATTGGACAGCTTGCAGACGGGATGTTTCTCCACCATTCCCGGTGCACTCAAATGGGTGGGGCTGCATTGCAATGGAAGCTTCTGTGCGCTATGCAATTTCAAAAATAAAGGCTACACGAAGAATAACCGGGTAAGGCAACACGTTGCTGCCGTTCCTTCCCTTGGGTACGGTAAAATGAGAATCCTGTCAGCCCGAGGACGCGTCGCTGCCGGAGCAACCTGTAGATCACTTTTTACGTGTAGAAAAAATAAAGGAGCATAACTTTCCGGTCTTACACCATCTGGTCGATACTAGCGACTATCACGTGTACACCGCTACAAAGGAAAATGAGTCCCGGTTAACAGGAGGTTGCTATCGCCGGTCAGTTTCTTGCAGCACATGCATGTTAATTGCCGCGTCTTTGGGGCATAAGGCTCCGTGGGCCCAGGAAGGCAAAACTTTAACTCATAATTCAAATAGAAAGGAGAAAGACTTACCAACGTCAACGTGAAACTGGTCAGAGGTTAGTCATGGCGTACTAAAGTCGAGAGACGGGTGGGAGGTTTGCAGTTTTGGTTTAACTTTCGCTCTTACTAGCGAATATCCCTAGTCCAGGACCTAGAAGTTGCGTCAGAGCGTGTTGAGGGCTTTACGAAAGTTAACATCCCTTCAGCTTGATTCACAAGGGTTCAGCTCTGTCGGTTGTTCTTCGAGAATAGCTTCCACAAACTTTCAAATATAAGGGGATTTCTGCATAAAGTTGTATCATACTTCAACTGGTTCAACGCTGTAGTCAAACCGAATGAAAAGCACGGTGGTATAAAGTGAATAGAGTTCAAGAATAAATTTACACAGTGGGTTTTGAGAGAGAAAATGATAAATTAAAGCTACATTTGATTGCCGAGTGCAGTATGCTGAGTCTCAAGATAATGTTGATGGTGAGCCTTAATAAAAAGGTCAATTTAATTATCAAGTAAGTAGTAAGTAAGTAAGTAAGTAGTCTTTAAGTAGTTTACATACTATTTATAAAAAAATTAAAAGTAGTTGAAGATTAGGCAGCTGTTGCAAATAGTTATTAGCAGTTTGAGTATTTACGTTTGTGTAACAGTATGACTAGAAGGCGTAGTTAATGCATCTGTTTCCAACTGGAAAGCTCACCATGAAGCAATTTCCAGCTGAATGCATCAAAGCTTCTCGGTTGAGGCAGCTCAATGGTAAGACAGGGAAACCTGTAACAGGAAAAAACAGTAAAGTTTTTGTGCGTTGTGGGTTAAAATCATTCCACACGTCTTGCAATTTTCTTTTCGACGCCGTTCTCAGCGGTGATCCGGGAAATAAAGAACTTTGTCGACAGTTGTAATGGCTGTTGGCGATGGTTCGGAGAGATCGGTGTACCTTATGGATAGAGAAACTTACTTTGAGAGGCTGCTTACAAGAGAAGGTAGCTGCGATCGAGTTACTACAGGAATGACATATTTAATTCGGAATCATAATTTAATGTCCAAAGTTGCGGGCTCTCTTAAATTACGAGTTTTTCCACTTTTCATCGGTGGCTGTTTCAATCCGTACGTTAGACCGTCGGCTTATGGTTTGCTATAGGTTTGGTAAAGCTTTTCCAGCGCCATCTTTCGCGATCCATTACAGTTGGGGCTTGTTTCGCTGAGCGTAAAAGTTTGTCCATTACGATTCATGCTGAGTCTTCTTTAATTGCATTCACTCCTGGCTTTGAGAAATAAAGAGTAAAATTCCTTGTCATTGCACAAAACAAAACAAGACACAAAATAAATGATTGACTATAAAGGTATAACCATTATTATCCCAATTGTCCTAGCCAGAGTGTTTGGTGTTCCATTTCAGAATGCTTTATCTTACATCAAATCAAATTACTTGCTGCAAGTACTGTTTGTGTGAGTATTATTTAATTTTTCCTCTTCTCTCGACACTTTTCATTCCAGATAAAGCTTATCAAAGCTTCCCACAAAGAGATCAACGAGCTGTACTGTGACCAGGAATCGGTTGGATATTTTCCAGCGTCGTTATGATGTACTTTTACAAGGAAGATCAGTGCCGATACGAATGGTTAACTGTTACGGCAGCTGAGCATGCAGCAAAAAAGTGCCCTTGTGCTGTGTTCGTGCGATTAATTAAAATATAATAAACTGTGCTGGCAACTGGAAAGTAGTGGTAGGACTGGTTTGCTGTGCATCAGGATCAGGATTTCCACCCAACGTGCAAGTGAAAGATGAGAAGTGTTAAATCAGATTAAATTTCGCAATTATTACAGCGACACCCGTTTCAAACGAACAGCAATGTGACGAAAGTAATTACAAGCTTTATTCGTAGTCGATTTTTAAATTTACCACACCGGTCACAAAAAAAAACAGCTTTCCGGTTGTAAGAGAGAGAAAAAAAAGATAATGCAACAGATTCAAAATGGCCCTTTGATACAGGCTGAACGTGGAATGGATGAAAAATGCATGCTATAATTAGGAGTTAATTAGGGATCTTTTTTTTTCATTTTTTGTTATACTACTGTATGAGTTTAATGAACGGTTTTTTATGTGGAAGGTAAACTTATTTTCTTATCGAGTGAAAATGTGCTTGTGTAATTGCAGCGTATTCTGAGAGTGGATTTGTTTTTTAATCTACTTTCTGTTTTATTTTTTATAACAGTTGAAAAAATGGTGTGTTCATGGTTATAGAAACAGCAAGTGAAAGTGTATCTGTACGATATGGTTTGGAAAGTGTGCACACGTATGGTTCGAAGTGTCATAAACAAACGATAAGTGTATCTGATAGTGAGAGTATGTGTACATTAAGGTTTTAAGAAAAATGCTAGCCCCATCGCTACAGCTCGTGTCGTGTTGTGGATAATGTATTAGCAGTGTAGTGTTCTATTTACCGGAAAGATTCATGGGAGCAAAACCGAGAAATTGATCTCTCATTAATGAGGCGGTTGAAACAATGAGAGAAGGAGTGGGAAGAGATGCTAAATATCACTCACCGATGGTGAAGAACTGAAATTGAAGCGAGCGGAGTTTCATGTTACTGTCGTGTTGGGCATCAGGTGCAGGTTAGTACGGAACGCGCCACAAATGGTGCACTACCTGATACTTAGGCATAGAGGGAAGAAGAGAGGTTGCATAAGCACAAGCGAAACAGATAACTAGAGGGGGAGCTAGAAAGGAAAGCAATCGAGCAAAGGAATCATCCAATGAAATGGTGTGGTAAGGGAAATTGGCGTGCTCTCCAGGACCATATTCCATCGAAAGAGATGTTCCTATGGGGTGGTCAAATCAAATTACGACTCTGAAATCAGTGTCCCGCCAGTACGAGTAGACTCCAGAGTCGTAACCATAGTCGTATCTTTCGACTAGAGCTCCTCCAACGCCCTTTGAGTGACTACCCCAGAGATAGAGAAAGAGAGAAAGGCGCTTCCCATAAATGGTGGATGTCATGATGCCTGCGACAGAGAACGAAACGTCCCTTGGCTGGAATGGCGGCTGGGAGTTGCCGGACTACTTTCGACTTTTCGGCGAGAGCGTCTACAATGATACCGTGCTGGATGTGCGGGTACCACCGGACACACCGGCACCTACCTTCAGCGTCTCGACGGTGGCTACCATGCTATCCAACGCGTCCTCCAATGCTGCCAGCAACGACACTGACCAGTACTATGCGGATGATCCGGCCCCCTACAACGATTCACTGGAATCGCCTATAAGCGATAGCACCGACTCGCGGGGTTCCATCTTCGAACTGCTAGCCGAGGATATCGGGTCGATCTTCTACAACGCTAACGGGACGTTCGGGAATGACACGACCGGTCTGGCCGTAAACTGTTCCCTTTCCAACACGACCTGCATCGGACCAACGGAAGGTAAGGGAAAACTTTTGACTGAAATGTTATTTTTGTTTAACTTCGACTCGCCTGTTTGCGCTCGTCGTGTAAAATCATCGTTGTAAATCCTGATTAACTGTAGGTTGGCAGCCGGACGATACTAGTTGCACAGGGCTAGCAAGCTTAAAAAAAAAGTGGCCAAAGCTCGATCTGCACTGACGGCAATAAGGATACCAACAAATGCACAGCACCCACGAAAAACACGCTCTGTGCAACCGTGTACGCAACTTTGTCTTTCAGGAGTTGTGCAAACTTTTGCTTCTCCGCCATCAGGGACAGGGATTGGGCCCATGCTTGGGAATCTTTAAAGGCGCATTCTGCTTCAACATGCTTATAACATTTGCTGTCGTCAAAGCTTTTTATTTTAAAGAATATGTGCTAGAGCTTGCAATTTTTGTTTCCTTAAGCAGAAGAAATGAATGATTTGTGTTTGAATTTCTGTAAAAAAAGATAGAAGGAAGCTTAAGAAGGAGAAAACATGTTTGTAAATTCATATTGTACTGACCATATACAAATTGTCGTATTGGTCGAAATTAGAGGAAACGAGGCAGTTTTTGAGTTTTGGCGGAAATAGTGGAAGGAATGTTTCGCCTGAGATGCCGCTAGATAGGAAAAAGGATACTGCTGAAAACAATGTTAAACATGGCCCAGTGCTTTAGAGTTGACTGTACGCGCTGTCCGAACAGCGATGATTTATTACTCTATAATGGACGGTAGCTTAAAGTTGATTGTCCAGAAGAGTACCATCAAATCTCGTAGAATGTAATATGATGTGTCCTGGGCATGGTAATGGTACATCCGTTAGGGCTTTCGTAAAGACAACGCATTATTTATGCTCATTTGAATTTAATGAAAAAAAGGTAGATGGTAAGGAAGGCTACGAAGTCTTGGCCGAATCCACTACATTAACTGTGTTTATGTGTATGTGTACATTCCGCTGGGATTAGAATATTTTACATTACGGAACATAGCTGAAAACTTCCTGTGGTTGTGCGCCTTTTTTTCGTCTTTGTGAATTGTGGCTGGAGCAGACCTGGCAATTCGCTTGAAGCCCGGAGAACGAAAGAAAAAGCCAGATGTAACGAGATTACGAAATTTTGTAGGGTACTGACATAAATGGTTCACGTAAAACTTGTTTCCCACCATCAGGCGGATGACTCTAAATGCTTGATGGTTCATCACGACTTGGTGAGGTTGGCCGTTTTTCTTTCTGATGAAAACCTTGTGTTTTTGTTGAAACATTATGGGGAAAAGCTTTTAGTGATTAACATGAGCGAAGGGCGAACGTAGAAAAAGCGGGAGAGCATACAATGCAACACAAAATGGGCCAGAGAGTAATGGGAAATTTCAGATGGTTCTAGGTTCAAAAAAGAAAAAAGAAAAATTACAAAAAATATTCGTCTTTGTTTTCATCACAACAGTACTTATGAATATGAAAAAATGGCCGAAACGCTGCTTTATTTAATATTTATATGCTTGAAGTACTTGTTCCTAAGGACCCTTATGATGAATTTGGGAATATTCACCACCAAACTTGAAACATAAATGCACCCGGTGCATTCAACAGGTAGCTTAACCCTTCGAGAAGATGATGATGATTTGATGAAGCCGTTCAACTTTGTATAGCTGTGAACTGGGAGGAACATGAGCGCGGCCTGGAACTGATGAAAGACAAATATTTAACCAACCTAATGGCGGTCAGCAGTGCTTCTTGTATCTCCAGTATAGGTGAGCCAGGAAGCTGTGTGAATTTCATTTCATTTTCCATTTGGTGTAGCTACTAATGATAACACGGGATCGTTTCGCATGGTCTTGTAATAATGGGCACATAATGTTATACCTTTGCTGGGAATTAGGAAGGGAATAGGAAGGAAATTGAAAGAGTGTATGTGAGGGTATGTTTGTACTGCTATATGCGTGAAGTGTACGCAAACATATTCTATGCAGAAATAGAAGCATAGAGAGAGAGCGAAAGAGAGCGAGAGAGAGAGAGAGAGAGAGAGAGAGAGAAAGAGAGAGAGAGAGAGAAAAAGGAAGAGTGCGGGGCAGTAAAAGTAAAAGTGCCGTGAGCATCCTCTCTCCCATCCAAGCGGTTAATTAAAAGAAGAGGAGCCTCTGCATGAAATAAATTAAAATTATTCCCATCGCACTAGC
>AXCO02003278.1:0-24144 GCA_000473525.2 Anopheles melas | reverse complement strand
TAGCTACAATTCGCTATCCCCTTGGGGGTGGAGGTTTTGTGTGTTATGCGATACCCGACCGGCCCAAAGCGATCCGAAGGCCAAAAGGCTGAGCCGGAAATGAATTCTAGGTTCACCTTTACCACTATGCTTCTTGAAAATGATATCGATTGGCTTACGGCGGTGGAGCTGTCTGATCGCTGCAGTACTAGCGAACCGATACATTTCTGGACATTTTAGCCTGGCCCCATTGGAAGACGGAAAGAGGCTAGCTGAGGCTTAAGGCATTGGTTTTGGGCATTTTGGAATAGTGAATGATATCGTGTAGCAAAGGGGAGCTTTAAACTGGTTCCAATTATTACTCTCGTTTATCGCTAGCCTCATCATGGGATACGTATTCTGAAGGGTAGGACGAATGATTGTATTCAGAGTTGTTTTTCGTACGGATTAAAAGGGGAGCTGTAATACCCTGGTTTTAATTACATTGGTTTTATGCCGATTAGAACCCACTTGTAACGCTTTGTTGAAGATGAAATAGACTTCATCATTGCAATATTGTTGGATTGGGAAAAGATCTAAGCGGTAGTTCAAATGGGTTGGTAATGAAGTCATTGGAATTGTCAAAAGGTTCTCAGTGTGTACATTGTAACTCACAAACCTTCAAGAGTTAATCACCGCTTAAGGTAAGATGTCTGAATGCTTTGATTCCTCTAGAATTATTGGCAATTCATATGAAAATGAAAGGTAAATGCTTTCAACGAAACTGTGAGATTGAGAAATTGTAGTTAGAAGTCACGCGTCTCATTAATATTGTTCATGTTTTAATTGGACTATTTTCAAACTCCCTTTTCTGTACTTCGATATTCGATATTCTGTAACGTGATATTCTTTACAAATTAAATTTAACTTTATTTGAAAAAGTGTCCAAGTCTCTTTACTGGTTTCATCAGATTTCCTCGGTAGATCCTCTCCTATCTATGCCTTAATTTGTACTTGGAATCTGATTGTTTCACATTATAATCTTCATCTTAAATCATATTAAATTTGGAACATTTCCAAGATCTTTAAACTTCAACACTCTTTAAACGGAGGATTAACTGCACCAAAGAGCAAATAAAGCACAGAGAAAAAAAATCTGAAAATTCCTAATAAACCGTACGGTTGTCATTGGGACTCGGATCGAACCCAGCCCGCAGGGGTGGTAAACATTACAAAATCGAAACAAACACACGGAGCGAAAGCATAACGGGAAGGCTGTGGCTAAAGAGCACCAAACTGTCGGCGCCTCGTACACCCAAAAGTAAACCGATCGCTGGGAAGGAAACGCAACACAAACGGGCCTGGACTCCACGGTCCAGGACGATTGGCTTGTTGACAGATTCGGCTGAGTGAGACTTATAACCTCCCTCTCCCACCCCCGCCATTGTTGTTTGTTTGCGTTGAGTTTTTTTTCCCCATTTATTTTTCCATCTTTTCCGATCGCTCAAGACATCAGTTTTGAATTCTTCCAGTCCATTGCTCTCACGGGGTGGACGTGTTCGTCGTGGCTGAAGCATGGCTGAAGAATCCCGCCGACGACCTGCACTGATTGACACCGAACAATTGACCACACTTTTAAGCTTCTTCGAAATCCAATCCCCAGGCCGCACTCCAGTTTGTGACCTCACCCCCCCCCGAGAATCCCCCATGGGAGGATTCGATTACACTCTCTCAATCTACTCCAGGGGCAGCGTACAGCATCCCTCACCCCCTCAACCTTCAACGCGTTTGATATGATTCGCGCTGATTCGATGGCTACGATAGCGGCGAGAGCTTTTTCCCCGCTTTCGGTCCAGATATTATACGGTGGTGCTGCATGGTCGGATGGAGTATGGAAGAAGGGAAAGGACCACCACCGGCTGCTCGCCCGCTGCTCGATGATTTTGTCCATCCGTCAGCAATGTGTTGCCTGGGCTGGGGCGCTGGGCTGATCGTTAGGGGCGCTGTGGAGTTCCCTCGGTGCAAACGTGCACGAAGATATCATTAATCAAAATTAAATTGTTTCGGCCCGAGCAGCGCGCACTACTCCCTGGTTTGGATGTTGCTTTATGTTTGTGCCTTTGTGCTGTGTTTTTTTTTTTGTTTTGTTTTGGAGTTGGAGAAGGAGAATTGGATAAGATTTTTTTTTGTCGTTTCGTTGCTGGTTTTGTTTGGTGCCTGTCAGCAGGCCCCTGTCACCCGTGCGGCTGCTGTGAGTTTCGCAGCAGAACATGGTTGCGATGGTCCTCCATGACACTCCTGGACCGGTATGATGCGGGTCAGCGAAAAGCTGATCAGAGAAAGAGAGACAGAGAGAGAAATCGGTGGCACTGTTTGATTCGACTTTTCTGTGGGCGAGTTTTTGTGTGCGTGTGTATCTCTACTGATGGTGTATTCCACCGTCCGCTCTCCTGTTCTTCGCAGAATGTCCCGCATCCGCGGGCAAGAAGCATAAAAATGGGATCATCCAAACCAGCAGATGGATGACGGTTCGGGATCAAACGGGGCGGATCACCGACACGGAAGCGCCCGGCATCTATCGAAATGCCCTTCGATTATTGGCTTTCCCGCTCTCCGGGCCTCTTCTCTGACCGGCGTGGATTGTTTTCTGTTTGTCGATGTTCCGGGTCCGAAAACGTCCGCAAAACAACGAACCGCGCCTCCCGTCACTCCCTTTCGTCGGAAACCGGCACCGGCAGAAACATTGTTTTCCCTTGTGTCGCCCTACCCCACACGCGGATCCTTACACGCTTGTTAGCGCGAAAGCGAGAGGACTGTCCATCCAATAATAAGGGGTGCTTGTGCGCCTTGTGGAACGGTGGCGCACGGTGGACGCGAAGCGTAAATGACAAGAGATACACTTCCGTTGTTATTGTTTTTCTTTCATCAAGACCCTCCGGCCCGGGGACCGCCAGAACCCGCATTGTTCAATTGTCTGCTCGCTAGCGCTTTGGCCCGGGTGTTGCCCGGGTTTGCGGTGATGCAAGGTGGCACGGTGTGGTGTTTATTATTGTTGGTCTATTTGTCAAATTTCAAGTCCGAGCCTGGTTGGTTCGTTGGCGGCTGTGTGGGAGACGTGAGGGAGACGGAACACGGCTAGAGCCAAACATGGACATGTGGAGGCCCGTGTCCCAGCCTGTGTCGTTTCGGACACGATGCTGTTGTGTTTCGGATGCGTGGGGACCGCTACAGACCTGTGAAAATATGTGTCGTTAAAAGAGATTTTGTGTGATGCGCGTGGCTTTGGCGGTGGGGAATTGAAATTTGATGTTTCTTTTATCTTGATTATGGCTAAAAGACATCTCTTGGCAAACGGGGTCGTGAAAATGTCAAACATGGAATTTGGTGAATTTTGAATAAGTTATGACGCAACCGATGACAACGGACCAACTGTGACTGAATCAAACCCGTCTGGGAATATTATAACTAGCAAAGGTTCTTGTTGTATAAAGCCCATTAGATGCGATACTATGCTCAATGAACTCTCTCAATTAAGGACGCCAAAGTGTCCTTAGTAGGCAAATTTGACAATCAATTGAATTCAAGGAATGCCAAAATTGAGTTGAAATAGCGATTTGAAAGGTTTTAAAAACCTTCTCGATTAAAAGTGTAGCTCTTGTCTTTCTTAATGATCCTGGAATTACTGTCCAGTTTTGAGGACGTTAAAGTCTTCCGATAGACATTTTGTTCCACAATTAACAAATCGCCACCAAGATCCAGAGTTGTCTGGTTAGGAGCATTGAAAAAAGTTCTTTATCTCGGAACTGTGGTCTTTCCAAGATTTAAGAAAATAAATTAATTTCAATTTTTTGGAGATTGAAACCTGCACAACCACTACGTCTGTGAGAACTCAATGCTCAAGAACTCTTTCTACGTTGGAGTTACCTGGAATTTGAATTCAATATTTCATGCATGCATGCATTTGTCTTCGGTAAACCCGCAAATGCTTACTCATGCTTTCAATACCTCTGCATTTTTATTAAAGATCAATAACAGTTATTGAACTTTAATGAGAATGTGAAACATCCCTACGATAGCATTTGGTTTTTCAATATGTAGAGCCACATTGTCTCAATAGCGGAAATTCGTGGAAGTGCACATACTCCGAATCATTCTGAAGCAGGAATAGAGCATACTTTTCCTGCCATTATGTCAATAGATGTAATGCTCTCATAATGTTCAATGCTTTAAACATGCAGCTGTACTTGTAGCATCCAACACCGTTGTGTGATTTAATATCACTTCAAAGAAATTGTTACAGCAAATTGTGTACCACCAAACTGCACACAGCAATTGGTTTGAGGGAAACGGCACAAACAAACCATTTCATCCATCGATTGTACGTTGAAATCGTGCTCATGATTGTCAAACTATTGTGCTCGCGGTAAGCGCTGGTGAAACCTTTGCGTCCGTAACAGATGCTTGATTTCCTTTCGGCATGGAAACTTATCCGAAAAGGTCAACCACGAGATGCCTAATTGTAGGTCGTTTTGGAAGAGAGCGAATTGGCATAAGTACACTCAGTGTGTTTCCCCGTCCCCGACACATCCCGTCCCTGCAGCCGTTGGATGGATAAGTTCAAAGAAAATTCCTGCCAGCTTGCGTTAAATAGTTCGGCGGATCGCTTTCAATGTGCGGCGGGCCGGGGATCGATTCCGTAAGGCCTGCCCGGCGGAACCGCGGACGCAGATGAAAAGTCGTGGACGCGGTGCATACTATCGACAACAAAGCGAACCTGGGGCTCGAATCGTGAGGGAAGAAACGGCATGAGAAATGCCGCCACCGGAAGGCAGTGGTGGAAGGGCACCGGGAATGGAAATTCAACATAGTTCCGTCCATTCTTGTTCAATATCTTTTGTGTTGAATTTTATTTTCGGAGGCATTCCTTCTTTCCTTTCCGCTGCTGCAGCCGCGACGCTGGCCGTTGGCTGCTGTCTGATTTAATTTGATTTGATTCGTAGCCGTGTGTTGTTGTCATTGTTCCGTTTCGTTTGGATTAATGCGCACGAGCGTTCTCTTTTTTTTGGTTGGGAGGAGGGTGTCCAAGCTGTTGGGCCTTTGTCTGGAGTCGTTGGTGCACTTGACAGAAATCATAGCTGTTGTTTGGTGTTAGACTAAATTGATCATGGCTCAAAACGGTGTTCAATAATTAGCGGCTATGTTTTTGAAAAGTCGAATCATATTTCTTGAGCGATTTTACGAACGAAGGAAACAGAAGGGAGTTGGTTGGAATTGATACCAACTTCTCGATGGAGTGAGTGTAAGCATAACAAGTCAACGGAATAACGGAATGCCTTCGCCGTTCTGCACAAACGTCGGCTGTGAACGATTTCTTCCAGAAGATATAAATCAACGGACCTGACGAAAGGATGCCGTCAAGATGATACCCGCGTGATAACGTCTCGGTCCCGTCGAGTGCGATTCCGATACCTCGGGACCACGGTCATCGTGGGTTGCTGCTTCTCTTCCTCGCTCTCACTCTGGGCAAACCATGCACGCTGTTGATCGATGAAGCCAAAGAACTCGCGGCACGAGATGCCCACTCTGTCCCCTTTTCGTTTTGGCTTTGCCGTGTTCAAAATCGGCCAATTGATTGGTCAAGTTAAGAGGTGGTGAGGTTAGGGTTATCTTTTTTTTTTTTGGCGGATGAAGAAACGAGAATCGATGAAGTGTCCGAAATAGCCCGGGACCCCGGCGGGCATTTCAACAAACACGGGCGTGCGCGCCCGCACTCACTAGTGCCCGATGATCCGGCGGCCTATGAGTCAACAAATTTTCGCTTCATTCTCCCAATTCTTTCCAATCGTCCCGCTTTTCATTCCACACACACACACACTTATGACAGACGCCAAAGTGGGGAAGAGGGCAAGACCGGAGTTTGCAGTTATCTTTTGCCCCCATAGGCTTGAAGGGTTCGCTTTATATCAGATTAAACCATCGTGATCGTGTGGAGGGCCAGCCAAGTGTTTCAAGGGAGTTGGTGGTCGCTATTGATGGCTTTTAGAAGGTTTTCCGCCGACTTTCATCGTCAACGTCAGGGGATGCAAACGATAAAAAACAAAAACAAGATACTCTCCAGACATCATCTTGGCGGTGATCTTGTGACGGATTGTCCGGATGAGGGCGGCAAAGGAAATGAGATTTTTTTTTCATTCGCTCAGTTAAGCCTTTTTAGGACACTCCCAATGCCGCTTACGACGGCAGGCAAGTTTAGTAGTACGTTGGTTTAAATTCAAAATAAGTCTGTATGTTTTCGTTCCGGCAGACCTGTGTTACGATTGATCTAGTTTCGCAATGTATCTATTGTACATGCGATATCTTATTTTATGTAAAATTTATTATTTAAAAAAAATTATATAAAAATTACTTGAATTTTTTAGTTGGGGCCCATTGTAGCACTCCGAGAGGTTTTAATTGTCGATTGTAGGAGTAGTAAATGCGAATAACTTCCTTCACTTATGCAGGTTCGAGAATAATTCTAGGGCTGGAATTAATTCTTAGTTCATGAGAAATTCAGAACTAGATATAGGAACTTGTTCCAAACGGAATAAGGTTAAAGGCCAACTTTAAGAAAGATGCAAGATCCAGATCAATAGTGACCTTTAATCGGAATTGTGTTTAGTATGTGACAGGACTCTATTATAAGATCAATAGTCCAACTAAGTTTTCTTCTTGGATAGGGATGTCTATTCTGATGTGAGTTAAATAGGCAAGCAAACATTGTCTATCAAATAGCGAAAGGTATTGTAGTTAACACTCTCCAAGGATAAATGTGCTGGTAGTAAAAATATATGATTATGCCCCATGCTGTCCTTGACCATTCTGCTAGATATTTGACCCAAAATATTGACATGTCTTTGAGAGGTTTGTAACACTCCAAAAAAACTCATAATAATACTACGTTCGGCAGCCACAAAGGAAGCTGTACCTAATTGAAACCCCAATCCAGTCGCGGCTAGTACAAGGTTTTACAATAATTACTGCACAGACTGTCAGAACATGGTGCCGTTTAAACTAGCTAGAAGTAGGCTAATGAAGCATAAAATAAGTTTTTTCTTGCTGCTCCCTGTTTCTGCTACCTCGTTGGCCCGCGACTCCTGTTCGATAACTCCACACGCTGTAGCTCATTTAATCTCTATAATTACCGATTATGGACCACAATACACACAGCATACCGGCGCTATTGTGCGCCGGTGACGGCGAGGGTATGTACCGGTAGGTTGATTAGTTCGTCCAGCCGATATCCGTAGCTCAGAAACAAAACTTGGGGAGTAGTTGCTGCCGGAGCGGGAGAGTACGCAAGGCAGACACAGCACTTAATACAAGCGCACACTGAACAGCGCGATGTTCGATGGATTATCGATTATCGATTGGCGAGGGTTGTTGGCTACAGGTTGTTGTTGGAGTCGCCCTTGTTCCTTGCTTCTGGTCCAATCCGGCCCCATTATGAACGAGTGTTCCGGTTGCCGTTTGCATAATGATGCCTGCCTAGTGAAAATAGTTTGCAGTATTTTAAAGGTGGTGGTATATTTATGTACCCTTCAAGCTTTCAGTAGAAACCTCAATACATCACACCTACACATATCCAGACACATGCGCGCTTCACGTAGTAGAAACTCTTCCTATCGGGCGTGTAGTACGATAACAGCTTGGTGCGTGTAGACTCTTCCCGGGCGCTCAACAAAACTATACAAACGACGGCCAGAGTGTCGTAAAATCTGAACCGCCCGCCACACCTTCTAGCGCACACGGGCGACACCTTCGCGGGATGGAATGTTAATGGTTGGCTGGGAAGAGCGTACTAAACCACCACCGCAGCCACCCACCTACGAGTTTATTATCTCTCACCCGTCATATTATTCTTCGGTAGAAGCAGCTCCGTAGTGAGGCTCGAAGTTCGCCCACCAGCAAACCTCGCCGCCAACCTGCCAAAACCATAATGCTCGTTTTTGGATGCTGCGACCGCAAACTCCCGGTCCCGGTCCGGCTCCGGGTGTAGCAATAAAAACCATATTAATTACAGATTGCGCTCGCTCGGTGTCTGGGGTTGTTGTGTTAACGTCTCCGCGCTCTTGGTGTCAACTTCCACTTCTCTCCCCCGAGACACCTTCGAAGCTGCGAGGTGTCGTAAATCGCGAGAAAACGCGCCCGCTGCGTTGGGAGATGTTTTTATTTGCCTTACCGCGATTCAAGCCGGCTTCAATTATGGATGAAGCGACGGCGGAGAAATCAGCCGAGCCGCCGCGACGCAATGTATATGTGAGGTTTGGTGCTTTCTTGAGCGTGATTTGAACACACGGTCTGCGCGTAAAACTCAACCAGTTAAAGGTGAAGAACGCTACCTCAGATGTTGCAGATCTTGAACCCCCCCCTCCTCTTCCCTAAAGTGACGGCCACAAAGGCGCGATTAATAATTTATCGTAATTGCTGAAAATTAATTCGAATCAATATTTCATCATTAGATCGCTTGTTTCCGCGCGCGCGCGCTTTTCTGCTTCTGCTGTGCGCGTTTCGTGCTGGGATTTCTCGGCAGTTGTGCCACAACCCGTACCCGCACTTCACGACCTCTCCGACGTTCGCATCTTGTTAATGGTTAATTGAATGACGGATTGGAATTGTTTTCCCGGGGAGGGGATGGGCGCGCTTCTGCCGCTGAAAATTTGACGCTCAGCACGCGCGTCTGTGCCGGTGTGTACCTACGCCCCAGTACTTTGCGGGCTTAGGAAAACGAAGCAATTGGCCACTTGTTTCCGCCGTGCCTTTTCGGGACGACCGCCGAAGAACTCATAGCCAATCATCATTAGCCACCGTTTTCGGGGGCTGCGATGGGATGCGCGTGTACTGGCTTGTGGAATGGTATAACGTTCTTCACCAGCATGAAAAACATTCGGAAAAGCAAAAATATTGGAGGTGAAGAGAAGCACAAAAAAAATCGAAATAAAACAGTGGATAGGGAAACAAATGGCTGCCATCGAGAAGCCCTTTTGTTGGCTCTAATCGATACAACCGAGCGGATAATGGTGGAGCTGCTTCTCGTTCTCGCCTTGCGATAAGCTGATTAATCAAGTTCGATTGAAACAAAGTCTCAATGCTCTCGTGGCAGTAATTTGATTGAGCGCGCGATGAAGACGTTAAACGCGGTTGAAGAAGGTCATTAAGTAAGACACGCGGGTGGGACTGGGAAGTTCTGTTGGGAATCATGAGAGAACCCCGAAAAGGATCAACCGAACGGCAAAATTGCAGTGTCATCCGTAGCGATATTCTACCGCCAGCAAGCATTTGGCTTTGTGTCTTTTCCCTTTGGGCGGATTCAATTGATCGATGCACCGAATGCATGCACGGTGATTGATCGATAAAATTTATGATAACCCTTTCCACCAAACCCGACCAATGCCATCAGTGGACAGGCGTAATTCGACTATTAATTTGAAGTGGTCATTTACAGTGTAGTGTACAATCGCTGTTACGCTGTCCAGCGAGCAATCCCGCAGAGCACTCGAAGGGGCCCCAGCGCCATTGAAGTATGTCTATGCGTACTCGCAATTATTTTCTACATTTCAATTATTTCCATTTATCGATCGCACGGCTGAAGGCAAAAGAGCGACCCCCGAGCACGAGCCACCGCCTCGCCGTTGTTTGCTGTACGTACATAATTGGAACGGGTTTTGTGAATCCCGGGGGCTCGACAACGGGGAGGACGGTTGAGTGAGTTGCCTACCGAGTCTATGGAGTTTTGAGGGTTGCAGAAAGGGGGTAGGAATGACGGGACGGAGCAATCACAAATGCCATTAGAGAGTCATGTAGTAGTTCGGGGAGGATGCAAGTTTGACTCATCAACGATAAGGACTGTGTCCTTGGAGAGTTTGTAGACTGGTCTGGGGACCCGTTTTATAGGACAATTGGCAAATGAAGTTGTTTGTGAAATTGAACCGTGCTGGATAATATTATTGTACGGTATTTCATAATTTGGACATAGAAAAAGAGAAACCCAGTTTCTTCATTCGAATAGCTGCGGTAAAGCGATGGAACGATCACATAGATGCTTTAATCTTTTATGTATTCAATAGAAGTTCTTCTGTTTATTTCATATTATCTCAGTTTGTTTTCCTAATCTGGCTACATTTTCGTCACTAGCTTACTGCAGAACATATTCCCTCGCATCTTAGAACGCCTGGAAGACTTTTGTTCCAGGGCTTGGATAGGTTCGTTTTTTCCAGGATTAGTATAAGTTTATAGCAAATAATAAGATCCGTGTAAGGCATTGATACATTTAAATTCTGGAATAAGTTCAGCATTAATGTCAGGACCAGGATAAATTTGCTTACAGTTCTAGAACCAAGTTAGGATTGATAATAGCTCCAAAATCGGGATAATTTGCAGATGAGTCATACAAGTGGTAGTTTCTTGTTGTCCAGTCACGGCGCTGTATCAAAACCAGTTCATGCTCTATAATTGCTTTAAATTTGGATCCAAAACATCACTATATTCTGAATAAGTTCTTCGAATAGCATAAGCTTCAGAAACTGAGGAACTAAATCCTTCGTATATTAATTCAAAGAAGATTTTACTGTAATTCGAACTATCTATTTTAATCCAAGGACCAAAGCTTTGCTAACACTTATTTTTGGAAAATTTTGTTGTAGCATTAATAGTCTACCATTTTACTGTTTTTGTCAATAAGTTTTTCATATCATATCATAAGTCTCGCAAACAATTAAAAGAGTTGATATTATAATAGGGCTTTAACATCATGGCATCTTAGGTAAACACGTTCATATATGTATTAGGAATGCTCCACGAAGATTGTTCTACACAAACTATTATTTCATTTCACTTTTTAAAAAACCTACTTCAATTCAAGTTGATTCACACTAATTCAAATGTCCTAACCATGTTTGGTTGCCAGTTATAATTAAGTTATCGATACTCTCCCCTGCAGCAATTCTAGGAATGTACGACACCGAATCATCGTACACGACGACATGTAGCTGTGGTTAGCAAAACGTTAGAACATAATTCGAACCCGTTTAAACGTCGCGTCACACCTTTGCCCATTTAGCCGTTCAGCAACCGATTGAGGAACATGATTTGCTCCACTGTGCTCAACTGCCATCGGCCGGCCCTACTCAGAGTGGCGTGTTTTTGGTGTGTAATTGAAATCGATTATTTTACATCGTTGCGAGCATTGGGGCCAGGGCCGACAACGAGCTGGAGCTTGTGGTTTGGAAAGTGGACGACGGTCTAGGATGTAGTTGAGCGGGAAAAGCAATAATGTACTTCAACCGGGCACGGGTTGAAACTTTTTGGATGAAATTTTCGGTAGAAGCGCGCGGGATGTTTTGTCATGTGGACTAATGAATAATTAGAAGCTCCGGGCAAACACTGCGAATGTGTGGTACTGGCGAGGGGAAGTGAAAAGGGAATGCTTATACGAAAAGGCAGTCCAGGGTAAAAGAGTTTCGAACCGCTAATTACTACAAGAATGAGCTGTCATCAAGCAGCTTAATCGGTTTCGTGAGAGCGTGTGTGGTGGTGTGTCCTGGGTTTAATGTTTGACCCATTATGCGTGTCCACCGTGTCGCTTGAAGGGATTAAGTAAGCAATGTTACAGGAAAGCAAATTACGCCCATGCTTTCAAACTTTGACCGGAATAAGGCTGCAGACTGCCAATAGGAGTCGTATGTACTTTGTGCGGTCAGATTGTTGACCGAAGGTAATGCCCACTAATCAATTCTCGCCGCCATACACCTTTTAATTTACTCCGACCGGTATATCGTGCTTGCAACGGACGGTGGTGGTGCAGATAATTGTAGGTCCTTGCCTGCCTTCGTGTGCAACGGCAAGAAGTTGCCCCGGTGTCGCAATCGGCCAAGCAAAAGCAAGAACGGACGAGATAAAAACGAACTCTGTAAAACTGTCCTCGCGTTCGTTCCAGAGCTCCAGAGTATAGAGAGCTGCTGCTGCTGCTGCTCCGCAAGCGCACATTCCACCTGCGTATATTGAGCGACGTTTCCTGCGATGTTGGCTGCAGATTCTTTAGAACTTCGGCGTTTCTGCAGCCCGCGCAAGCTTTCCTCCTTTGCTTGCTATCCGTGCCGTAAGGGAAGGAGAACGAGTACGATATTAAATGAAGCGTTGAAATTATAATGATCCCAACACCGACCGCCCGTGGAGTCCGCGTATGGCGGCGTCGTACGAGTGCGACGACAAAAAGTTAGAAACAAGTTTTTCCCAAGTCCCCTTGCGCCAGGAACCCGTTTTCTTCGCATTTTATATGTGCTCGGAGCACCACTCCCTTTACCTCGCGGGCATGGCTACCCGTGCGCACTCTAATGATTGGGGCTCGACGCCTAGAACGAGGTCGAAGCACTGCGAACCGCACCGCTAGATCCAGCGTCCGGATATCCAGCAAATGCCACCTGTCCCTGTGGAGTTTGCAATTTTCCCGGTGCGACGGCGAGTTAGTTCCCTGGAACGAACTGTGGTTGTGTGTTTGTGTGCTTGTGTTTGCGTTGGATAGAGTTGGTGTATTTTTTATCTGTGTTGGGCACAGATTTCGTGGTACTTTCTTTAAAAAGCATATGTTGCCCGTAGAACTGCGGAAGCTTTACCTGTTTTTTTTTTTTGAAACCCAATAATTTAATCCCAAAAATAAATGAGATTTAGTTGCGCATACCGTCAACATGCACCATTACCGGCAGAAGCGAAATGACCTTCTCCAGAGAGCGTCCAGAAACTCGACAAAAACAAAACCCTTTCCCGCATAAAAGTAATGTCAATTAATGCTGTCCTCCGATCTCGTTGCCCTGAGAGAGCATGGATGGTGCTAGAGTGGCCGGGTAGCGAGTGGACCTGGCCCGAAGGAATGCAAAAGACTTTATTTAACCTCGACACTTCCGCTTCCCTGCGTGAGAAGAGGTGTGCGATACGATCAGCATATCCCCTTCTTCCCGCTGCCTTCGCTCACTGATTACCGGGGACAAAGCAAATGAAACAACACTGTAGAGGTCCAGTTTGTGTGTATGTGTTTTTTTTTTCTTAGCGTAAGCGAATCTCTTGGAGACAAGTCTTGCACACAACAAAAAACCCTCCAACGACCCCATCTCTAGCGTACAGCCTTGAGCGTGTCGGCGCACTTTCTGCGCAATCGGACCGTACCATCTTGCAAGTATCACCGGCAAGCTTTTTGGCTTCCTTTCGGTCGTTTCGGAGTTCTTGCCATTCCATTTCGTCGATCAACATCAAGCAAATGTACTCTACTTCTTAGTGTGCACTGTGCACATCCCTCTTCGGTTCTCTTCTCTGTTGAACAGATTGCAATGCAATGCCCTTGCCAACTTGCGCTGGGAGGCTTCTAGGTAGTAGCTTTCGTTCGACTCTGCTTCGTTGCTGCTGCTGGTGCCGGCCTAACCGCAGTGTTGAGGTTCAATCGCCACGAAGCGAAACCGTCCGGCCCTATCCATTTCACGTGGTTTGTGTTCGATCCGTTCTCTTCTCCTCCTTTATCGCGCCGTATCATGTCTGTAGTGCGGGTTTCTCTTTCTCTCCCAGCCCTTGCAGTATCGTTTTATCCCTACCAGCTGTATGTTTTTCTTCTCTTTGGAGATCTCTTCGATATCTTTGTGCTGCTGTTTCGTGGTTTTTTGGTCGTTGCGCTTTCTGGTAGTAGTGTTGATTTTTGGCTTGTATTACTTTACTGAACTACATCACTTTTAGCTACAAGAGCAGTCGTCTTGGGTTGCAAATAGAATAGTTACTGCGAGTATAACGTTAGACCGATTCTTAAGTGCTGTTATTTAATCCTTCTCACTTTCGTTCGCTTCTGGGGCTTCAAATTTATCGGTTATGTGGCCCGCAACAACAGCTACAAAAAATGTTTTAGAGGCTTTACACGATAATTTAAATTTATTACCTTTAGGGCCTGGCTTGGGGTTTCCGTGCAAAAACACGGCTCAGTGTAAAAAACGAAAGCATCCCAAACTCCGTGCTATTCCCCCCTTTTGGCCGGTTTTGTGCCGTGTGAACGTTAATTTATTATATTCGGTTATTTGCGTTCTTTTTGCTTATCCGGCCCGCTGGTGCCTGGTGGCTCTCATGCGAGCGAGGGGATCTCCCTTCATGACGAATGTGGCCCGCTTTTGACAAACAACTCCATAAAGCAAGGCATAAATTTTACACTCCGGCGTCCACAGACACACACTGGTGCGGCGCGCGCGCTTCGGGCGTCGACATCGTTGTTGGGCCGTTTTGCAATCGAGCCGCCGTGGATTGCCGTGGATCTGGTGTAGAGCATACGTGTAACGCCCGGGGCAGCAAGAAGCCAACTCCAAGGCAGAAGCGCACAGTCGAACCACTTGTTTCACGTTCGTGCTCGTGGGGGCTGCCTGTGAGGTCGCTGGAATCTGGCCTGATGTGTGCGATCTAAAGTCGTCCTCCCCTTTCTGCTCTCTGCCCAGTGCATCGGAGTTGCAGCGGAAAGTAGCCCGGAGGCGATATATGTCCCTACTACCCTCTCCCTTTTACCACACATATCGCCTTGCTGCTGGTTTGCTTGCTGGGGCAGGAGCGGGCAAAAATTATACCCTGCGTCCGATACGGCCGACGGTCAGTGGTTTTGACTCATGTGGAGCCAGCGCCGGCTGAAGATTATATGTGAGCGCACGCCCGTTGCGTATGGGTGGTGTTTTTGCTGCTAATATGTTAATTAATTCTTATTTTCTTTAGTCGTTTGTGTGTTCTCCTGTTCCAGTGCCGTGTTTAAAACACGATCATGCGCGCCGTGGTTTGTCTGTGCCGGGCAGGCCACTCGGCAGAGCTGGTAAGGTGCATCTCGGTGAGGTGGTCTGCATCGAGATGCAACTTTTTGGGCTCGGAAAGTCGTGAGCATTAGACACGGGCACGTTTCTACCGTTCAGAGGGAAATGTTTGTGCTCTGTGCAAGATATATATTTCAGTCGTGTGGAGATGCTTTGAGGCGTGGCTGTCCTTTTTTTTTTAGTCTTCGCCTAAACTAATAGCCAGTTGTGTCTCATTGAAGACATTCACGAAACAAACTTTCCAACCCAGCCCCAAAAACATTGGAAGTTGTTCGGTTCGCAACTGCCACAGCCTCAGATCTGATGCTCGCGCTAAAATCTGAAACACAAAATGACTGCAGAATTTCGTCGTGCCCGCCCTGCCCAGGACGGGACAGGTTCACCCGCAGAAAGGAATGGTGCGATGAAAAACGGAATCTCGACTCAACCGTTCATTAGGGTTGCCTGCTACCTAGCGAGCGTGTTGCGTTGCTGCACGGCACACCGGTGATTATCATCTTGTTGCGATGCCGCGGAACCATCCTTGCTTCCGTGCCTACCTACCGGTGAGGCATCTCTCTCGCAGGATCTCTGTGATTGGACCCAAATCGTTGCCTCTTCTCTCGCTTTGTCCTCCCCCCAGTATCATTTCAAGTTCAGCAGTGCGCTTTTTTGAGATTCTTTTTTTTTCCTCCATGCCATGGCAAGCGGTATCAATAAACACTCAAACCGCGCTGGGGCAGTGGAATTCTGTGCAGATAACGACTAACAAGTCACGTCTGGATCTTGATAGAGGCACCCGAAGTGCGCTCGCTCTCGTCGCGTTTTGTTTGGCTTCCTGCCTGCGCGCAAATCTTTTATCCCGATGACATCCTCAACCAAGGGACTGTGAGGGAAGACACTGCCATCCGGTGTGATAGTTTTTTGCCTTTATTTCTGTGCTCTTTGTTGCTCGCGTTCAATCATGTCTTGCTCCACACTACACATTTGTAGCTGTGTGTTGTAGTTTGATAAAGTTTTAAGAGTTTTTAGCATTTAAACTAGGATGGAATTGCATTCGGAAGCTATAAAAAATCGCCGGAAGTTTGTATATTGACCTCCTTTTATTGATTGCTACTACTGGAGGATAAATGTCAGTAAGATTAATGAGAATGTTGGTAGAATTAATGATGACACTAGCAATTTTCTGCAGGAATTGGAAGTCATCTTAGAGGACGCATAATGTACAAACATTATATATCAAAGGGACATATCTTCTGGCTATGAATTGTTTCATGTTAGTTCCTGCTTTTGTTCTGAGAAATGTCTGCGAGTTTGTTATGCAGAGTCTCAACTTCAAATCAAACTTTGTTGATAAACTTATCTTTCAAACATAGAGTTCTATTCTTTGTATGATGATGAAGAATCATGAAAATCACCAAATGATATGATCGTGATAACTCCTGCTGCTGGCAGTTAGAGACATCTTCCATTTTGCGACTCAAAATGCTCGTGATGCTCATCTCAAAATATCTTCTCACGGTGTCAAACTCCACTCGAATATAGGCGTCATTGCTTCAATTCGCCCTTTAGTCGCCTTTACGGTATTTTACACCGGACCCATCAAAAGCTGGTGGAAATTCTCGCATGTCATTCACCACATGATCCGCTTTGCACTGCCAGAAAGCGCTGTCGACGTACGGCTGAATTCTTTCGTCCAGCTCCTCCATCAAATGGACTCTTTCGTCCAATCCGCCCAACAAAGCCAGTTAGAAAAGGGAGCAATCGAGCAATTCGATCACCATCAGCAGCTCGACACTAGCATTCGACGCACATTGCACATTGTGCCAATCGAAGCTGAGCCTTTAAGAGGGGCTTGCTTTTGTCCCTTATCTTCACCGACGTTTCGCTGACTTCGACGTGTGGAGTTCTTCGGACAGGGGACGAAAGTTCAAATCGCGCCTACACCAAAGCGAAAGGCAAATCAAGGTGAGGAAGGTGTGCAAGTGCGCTTTCTACAATTGCAATCGTGATGTGGAATCACTGAAGAAAGGCACAGCTTTTACACCGCACCCATTAGAAGGGTGCGGGTTTGGGCAGATTTCTGGAAACGTTTTGAATAAACCGTCGTTTTTTGCTTCGTTCAGCTTTGGAGCTGCGCCACTCGAAACTCTTGGATGCGTCAGCAAAATAGCATGAGATCTTCCCGACTCTGGGATTAATTCTCGAGTGCGTTCGTGTTGCGATGAGGCGGGGAATGGGAAATCGATCGAACCGTCCGGTGAAGTGCAAAGAAAACATTGATCTCAAGTGTCACCGTGGTCGAATCGAGATGAAGGCTGGATGAAAGGTGAATCGTTGATTGCTTAATTCCATCATCTTCTTTCTTTAAAAAGCGAGAAAAACATTTCGTTTGTGAGAACGAATCCTCGCCTCTCTTCCCCCGCGATATAAAGAGAACCGTGTCATGCTCACTGACCGAAAAAATAACCTGAAACACATGTTAACCTGGGACTAAACGGTTGTCCACGGTCGTTTGTGCCCAGAAGAGAATGGAATGAAATGACCGCACAAACAGACACAGACACAAAGGAAGTTACAACGATAGATCATTTTCAGGCAGCCAGGGGAAGTTATGCGACCGTGACATCGAACTGCTTTTCTCGCTTAAGCGTGTAACAGACACGCGTGTGGAAATACATAAATTAATCAGCTTTTTCCCCAGCACTTCACTCCAGCATTGTGGACCAGTGGTGCTCGGAGGAAAAAAGTGTGCTTAATAAATAATGAGGATGGATTAAAGTCTTGCTGCTGGTAGCTCTAGTGCGTTTGGGACTTCTCGTGTTATTCGAAGGGCGGTGGTCCTTCGGACGTCATAGGACCTTGTCTTTTTTGTAGGTTTCGTTGTCAATTTCAGACTTTCTTTAGGCGTTTCTAGTTTGTCCAGAGAAAAAAACAACATTGACAAAAGCTCCTCTACCCGGCGGAGCGTGTATGTCGAATAAATGATGAAAGGTTACATGTCCGGCGTGCGTGCCTTCGATCGCATGGTGTAGTACATAGCGTGCATAATTGATCGAGCACAGACAAGCGATGTGCGTCGTCGTGGTTGGTTTACTTACCCTTGTAGCGTTTTGTGTGGTCAATGCTTATGTTGAATTAACGTACCCAATCGAACCCGATGAAGTTGAAGTTAGAGTTAGGGTGCTTATAGTTTTTGTTCAAAATTCAGGACTCAACCTGTCACCAAGTTATTGAATTTCCGCTTCAGGATTTGAGACGGAGAAGACCAACGAAAAGAAACAGGAAAAATTGGAGCATGATAAGCATGCTCATGTTAAGATTGATGAGAGGCTGCTTTTTCAAGTGTCATTAACTCATAATTCAGCCGAAATGATTACTTGCTTGGAGGTGTATATGCTCACCAAGTTTGTTTAAATATTTATCCGTTTAAATCTGAACTGCATGCTATATCTATTCACAAACATAGACAGTCACACACACACGCGGCCGAAACCCCCGGAATAAACTTTACCACTTTAACCTACAGCTCCCAGTGGTGCACCCTAGATTGACCTTAAAAAAAAATAGACTAGAAACAAGAATTTCGTGCCGTTAAGTATGCTGCTCGATAATCACGGTTAGTCACGCCATCGGTGCGGGAGGGGAAAGCAACTCGTCTGTCGGGTTTTGCGCTTTAGCATCCATTTACTCATCATTCCACGTTTCGTATGGGTTTCGGGGGAGAGAGGAGGCTTGACATCGGAGACATGGAAGCCGTCCTGTCCGAGGCACTGTGTGCGGCACTGCACGATAGAGCACGCGTGGCCCATCAAACCCGACGGGCCGGACGGGCCCGGGGATACTTCTTTACGATCCTAATCTATCGACGATAAAACGGAACTTAATCAAATTTACCCGTCATGCAAACCCATTCGCCGCCGTCACACCAGCACGGGATGGAAGGGAGGACCAATTCCCGAGGAACACCGAGCGGCTCAGATGGCGTGCGTTTCGGTTGTTGTTTTTCGGGACCTGTCTATTTATGTGGTGCCTTCTGCGAATTGGACATGATTACGAAGGGGAGCAAAGGGAAGTTGTGCTGATTTTTTGGTTTTGTTTGGGGTTGCTTTTTTGTGAGTTTGAGAGGCTTTTGCCATATACATTGGCATGGTCTAATTTTCTGTTTTAGTTACCTACGCATAAGAAATGATTATCAAACGTAAAAAAAAACAAGCACGAACACAAGAAAGGGTTTGAGCCCTTAGTAAATGTTTTATTCAAAAGGTGCCTTAATCAAGCCAGCTTCATTATTGATGCTTTTTTTACATCATAAGCTACAAAACGAAATGGTTAAATTGTGTGAATGGTTGATGTAATTATGTAAATACTTAGTTTTGCTATTATGTTGTTTAAACAAAATTTTCAAGACTATATTTCCACTACTTTTTTATATGACTTTTTGATCAACAAAGTCCACATATAACCTAATTATATGTTTTTCATTGAATAGATGATTAAGTTCCATGTATGAAGATACACCATGTCTCTTCATATCTTATTAAATTATATCTTTGATAGGATTATGTAGAAAAATTCATAATCTCTCAAAAAAACATCTACTTCAACCGTCATTTGAATAGATCTTACCTTACGAAAAGTAATATATTAAAATTAGGATCAGTGAGAAGAACTCCAGAATAACTCATGGAACTCGTTTAAATTGAAAATGTAGTTCATGTCTTGTGCTGCTAAAAGGCAAGCATCATTGACAACTCTATCAAACAAACCCTTTCAAATGAGCTTCAAAACTGCTCAAAATGGATAATATATAACCCTTCCTAACTTCTTCATCGGCATAAGAGTTTTATTCAACTTTAATTCAAAAGATTCAATATTTGTTAAACACTCCGTTTCAGCAACGGTGCATAGTAAAATTCAATCTTTAAAAAAACATGATCTCCAATCTATCTAACCGAAAAAGTGTTGATTTTCAAGTCATGCAAGCAGATCCAAAACTGTGTGATATGTTAATTGAAAAGATCATTAAACTAGAGCACCAAATACGGTTGAATGAACTCGGGCATATATCCCTTTGGTGTGTGTGTGTGTGTTTACTATCAATATGTCTTGGCCAAAAGCAGTACGACAACAAAACACCGACCCTAATGGAGGTCACGGATGATTATCACTCGCGTGCTAGCTTGGGCTACCTTTGCCTGACCGTTTTGCTGTGGCCCGACTGCGGTTACAAACGGACAGAACTGTTTGAAGATGTAATTAGATGTGCTTAGCGAGTTTAAAAGAAAAAAACACACACAAACTCACATCCACTCTACCCCGCCCCCCCCCACCCCCGAGTCTCGAAATCCGACACCATTGACTAATGTTTGCTCGTTTGCGTTTCTGTCTCGTTTCAGATAAGGTACGAAACCACTAAAACTCGCTCGCGTACCGGCGCACACGGAGGAACCGAATCCATGTTGCTGGGTAAAGTTAAATGAATGTGTAAATGTTGTCATCGTGCGTATTGGAAAGTATATGTGTCGCATAATGTAGTCCGACAAGGCAATGAAATGATCCGACGTTTAAAAAAACCCCGAAACGGTAACTCATGCAGCCCGACGCTGGGGTTTCGTTTATCATTATCACCATGTGACACGAGATCTTTGCTGGTCGCCGATGGTATGTGTGCGCCATCAAATGCAAAACTCCGGAATGCCACAACAAACCTCCCTGTTTGCCCTTCTCTTTTATTTTTGTCAGGGATGGTTTTATTTTGTGTGCCGCTCGAGTTTAATTTTCATCATCTCATCAACTACCACACACCGGAGGGCAATCACCATTGTCGTAAACCTGTTTTTTGGGGGGGGGGGTGCATTTGGGCATTGGTTTTGCGCAAACCATCCCAGAGACACACACACACTTTGTATGACGAATTTCTTCTCTTTTGGCCGGCAAACCTGATCGCCAAGAAGATGGTCGTAAAACCAAAACCGCTCAAGCTCTGTTGCCGTTTTACAGCAGCTTTTGTGGTTTGTGCTGTTGTCTTAAAGATTGTGTTCTTGCGCTGGCGGCTGCGCCATGATTCATAGCATTAAAAACAAAGACCCGCGGACATTCCACACGAGTGCGGGAGAGTCGTCACATCGGTAAGCGATACCTTTGGCGCCGAAAACGAACCAAACGAACGGGCAGGGTGACACATCATTTAATGATGATTTCTTTACAGCCAAGTGGTTGGAAAGTTGGGGCGCGGAGGTGGTCGTAGGATTGTTTGGGCTCTTGGGCACCGCTTAAAATAAACATATTAATGTGTGTAAAGTCAGCACTCGGAAGACGCGGACGTATCGTGTACGTACTAAAGCGCCGAGTCTCTTTACATTTCAGCTCTTTCAGCTTCGGCAAGAACTTCCATCCCGGATGCGCACTTGGTGCGATGGCGCGGTGCGCCAGCGAAAAGGGAGACTAATATTTGTCGAACAGATTTCCCATCGGTTGTTTATTAAAATTATTGATCCTGTTTGTTCAGTGCCACTTTCGGTGCCGCCGGGGTATGGTACAGACATTCCACACAACAGTGTGCGTGCCTGCTGTGTTTGTGCACTGTGTCTTCTCCGGGCATTATGCGATTATCGAAGCGTAACTGTAACGTGGTGATGGTGATAAATTCTACCATCACACACTGTCATAAATTTCATCAACCCGTCAGGACGGATTTATGGGGGATGATAGTTTTTGCTTCTGCTGCACGATACTTCTGCACCTTGCATCCATCGATCGGCAACGGATTTACAATGTCGGTGTGCACTGTGATGACACGTCTATGATGAGTATGCAAAAGTGCAGTAAATCTTATCATTTCGGCAAGCTTGCATCTGATACCCTGGGCTGCAGTAAAATGGAAAGCGGCAATGGAGCTTTGTGCTGTAAATGGTGTTGCGGTGTTTACAACCTCGCTTGGTACAGCTCACACCGTACAGCGAACGAACCCTGTGAGAGCTTGCAGCATTTTAATTAACCTATATTCCGTTTCGGGACGGTAAAAAACTAGAGCACCAAATACGGTTGAATGAATTAAATGCTTCTTTGGCTTTTTACAGGCACTTTGGGGTGCATAAAAGTTATCGAATGGTGATATCGGTTTCAGGAAAGTGTACATTTCTTTGAATGTACAAGACAGCAGCAATCGATGTGCTGCATCTTCATTTGCTGCTGTTGGAGAATTGAGTTGAGAAAAACACTTAAATATGTCGTTTTTTTAGCTATGAATACACATTTCAGCTATTTTTCCATTTTGAAATGGTTATTTTGACAACACAGATTAGCTAAATTAGCATTGTTTATGGTAGCTCTAAAGTAGCATTTCAAGCATCTGCTGTAGCTCTTGCAATCCTTACAAAAGATTAATTACAACTGTAACTACAATAATCGTGCACTTTATTGATACAAAGTATTACAGTCCGATGCAAGTGAAACTGACAACGAGAAACGAGACACTCCACACCCGGACAAATTAGGAATACCTTCAAACTCCAAACTCCAAACGCCCTGTCGCTAATGACTGTAGCTAATCATTGCCCGGGAGGTTCTCACTATCAATCATTTCCTATTCCGGTAATGCTGCGCATGCATCGCTACGACGTATTATCGCTAATTGACAATTAACTCCAAGTGCCATGCGCGCGCGCTCGCTCGCTCGCACTTGTTTGTGCCAATTGGATGCACTTGCTGCGCGTTGCCTGCGGTGCGCCACCTAAGCCATGCATCCAAGAGATGTCCATATAAAGACGCGGGCACGACTTTCTTTGCGAAACGAAGCTACTCGCGCACCACTGCTCCGCTTGGGAGTTTGTGGTTTGCCAGAAACGCCATTCATCATCGCACCAGCATCGTGCAAAGTGTAAGAACGTCGTGACCGGGCGAAAGAATTTGCTTCAATGCATGCATGCGCCACGGCGACGGGTTGCGTATGCGTGTTCAACGTGTTCACTACTCTTCACCGTTGCTTATTACCATCCCTGAACGGGCATGCAGTGTCGTATGCAGTGTGGCATTTCGCGACATTGGCAATGTTGAAGCGGGCTGAAGCTTTGATTGCGTTGACACGACCGCCACCAAGGGAGGGGACGAGCAGTGACGCGTTGCTGTTGCGCAAAGCTAGACAAACAGATTAATCATTCCCGACCCGGTGGTGGTCCAGTCTCCGATGCACTATTGATCTTATGGTTGAGTGCGCGCAGAAGGAATGCGAAATGCTTATCGCGCGAAGAGGCTATGCAAATTGTTTGTAACGTGTCGGCGTTGTTCGGGGCCTCAGCTCACCGTCTCGCCACGTCAGTGGCTGAAGCGCTGGGTTGCGGTGTACACGATGGGACGTGTGTTTGAAAAGAAGGTCATATGACACATGATCACACGGGTGTTTGTTTTAAGTGTTCGCACATGGGAAAAATCGGTATTTTTAGCAGTGATGTCAGTGCCGAGCGAAGATCGAGCACTTGGTTTGAATTTATATGGTAAGATAAGTTTCGTCGGTTGGTTGTTGTTTATGAACTTCAAAGTATGAAGATGTTGCTGTTGATCAAAAGATCTCTAATGAACCAGAAATGGAAAAAAATACTCTGGAACAAAATCATATAACAAGACTTTGAGCAATCAAGAACAAAAATTAGATCATGTCATTACGAGCGTAGACTTGAAGTATCTGATAGAAATTGTACTACAGTATACTATGACTATGATTCATAGCTTATCCTTTCCATTGGATTGAACTACTAGGTAGGCATGAATCAGCCTTTTTAGTAACACCAAACAATCGAGACTTTGAAAAAGATAACGAAGCAGTATCTGTCTTATCACTTGAAATAGTTTAAACACAAATGTGGCTCTCATGACGTCTAGAGCTCTTTGGGGAAATGAAACTAACTAAAAAGACTCGAATTATCTATCTATAATTAGAATATTCAATAATAAGCATTTAAATTTATATTAGTCTTTATTCTGCTTATTAAGCTTTAAGCTTTAAGATGTTAATGTTATTCAGGGTTAGTACCTCAGAAACTAGAACCACAACAGAACCAATTATGATTGAACTTTTGAGGCATATCCACAATTCTTGTTATCCCCTTTGTGTGTTGTAATTATTGCTATTCGTAAAATCACACCAAACCTTCAAGTTCTTGAAGACGTGTTGCGTTCACATTGAGTTGGAGAAGCATTGCTCTTCAATGTTTTTGGTTTGGTTAATTCCACACAGCCAACCATCAGCATCTCTCTGGCGTATTCCAATTAGGTAGAATAAACAAAGCAGCTGGGATATAATCACCTGTACCTAAGGAAATGGAAAACTTTCAGGCTATGTGATGACACAGCT
>AXCO02003277.1:0-26023 GCA_000473525.2 Anopheles melas | reverse complement strand
CTTAATTAGCTGCTAGCAACTTAAAAGAAAAGTATTTGAATTCAAAACTAGAGTTTTTTAAAAACTTCCTTAGGATTTTACAAAACGCTCTTTTAACTCACTACACTTTTAGTTTATTCGCAGCAATAAACTGTTTAACTCAAAAAACCTCCCGACTGCTGTAAAAAGCTACAACCACATATGTTGCCGATGAGGATAACATTCGATTACTTAGTCACCATCATTGCCAACAGCACAAACAAGTGGCTGTTTAGCTGGCGGTTTGGCATGCAAACATTCGCACGTCCCGTGGCTGTCACTTTCCTTCCCCGCGCGATTGATGTCGCGCGTAAAGCCTTATCGCGTGTCCTCTAAACCAGACCGAAGAAGAACTGAATGATTCTACCCCTCGAAATGAATAGATAATTGACATCACCGGAAACCACCATCACACACACACACACACGCACAAAGCTCATTTGGTGTCGTGCATGATGTCGCACTATCGATTTCGTACTGGCCCGGGGACCGGAAACACAAGGACACGCGCGCGGCCCTATAAGATCGCCATTGTCAATCAACGTGGAAGCCGTCGCACATCGATTGCATTGTGTGTGTGAGCGCCGGTGGTTGCAGACGGACCGCGTTTGGAATGCACTTTCCATCGTTCGTCGGCGCCGGGCTCCTCGTAATCTAATCAAACCAAATACAAGCGAGAGGCCTCGATTGAAAGCAACACGATGGATGGACGATCGAAATCGAAATCGAACCCGCCAAACGGGGAAAGGCCGCACACGGGTCCTGCCGGCGGCAAGTCGAGCGACGGGCTCGAGTCGATTATTCAACAATCATGCGTAATTTCATAATGCGAAAAATACGGTTATCAAGGGAAATGATCCGCAATTGGTTGTTTATTGCAGCCGCGGAGAACTGCCATCCATCGCTCGGCCTTCCTCCTTGTTGTCCAGATGTTTGGACGGTTGGATGTAGTGCCGCCCGTCGGAGGATTATTAATGCCTGCGTCGGGTTTCGGTAATAATGAGATGATTGACGGTTATTAGCGTAGTAAAGCTCGATCGATACGCCCGTGATGGACGGAGCGCGTAAGTGACCATCGGTACTACGGGTAAAGCGTGTTTTGGCGCGAAATTACTTCACCAGAATGGGTTTGTTTGAACACAGAGAGATAGCGCACAGGTTGTAATCGCTCAATTGTGTTGTTTTGTGTTCGCTTTTTGTTATGCATTCGTTTGATGTATAATTCATTAATTTATTTTGAACAAATGGCAGTGGTCGTTGATGTGTAGACGTTGTTAAGGGACATATATGGTAATACTTATTTCCTTTATTGTTTTTTTATGTTATATTCGATTGTTAACAGCAGCTCCTAGGATATTGTTTCGGTTCCAACAACACTCCCTGTTGGAACATTGCCGAAAAACTGACATTACTCTCAACAACTAATTACCCGAAATGTTCCAACCCCGCCCACAATCCTTGATGCTCCATTGATCACACACACAACAGGGTGCCAACGCCAACGTGGTCAACGCTGCTGGTAGAAATGCACGGGAAGTCACGGTCACCGGAGTTTTTAATCTCCGGTGGACCGGCCTAAATAAATTATAACCCAATCAAGCAAGAATCCTTCGCAGGAGTGCGCGCGCTCGCTCGCTAGCTCGCTGACTCATGCGTTTCCCGCCCGAAAAGTGCAGCCGGGCCCAGGCGGTGAAGAAATCGTGACCGTACTCTGCAGCACATATACTTCCAGATTTTGGATATCCTTTAGCGTCGCGTTCCCGGAATCGGCTAAAGGACAGGAAGGGCAGGATGTGCTCCGTGCCGGAGCGTGCCTGAGCGTGCCAGAGTGTTCGAATCGAAGGAAATTGGTGCATATGTATGTGTGTGTGTCTAATGCTTTCGGTGACGGTGGTGATCCCGTTTTCCCGAGCTAAAATATACACTGGGTCCACCAACATTCGTTCTAATTCAACAGCCGCCCCACCCGTCCGCCCGCCATCGCACGGGAAAGATTGCGGTGTCGGCCATAATGGAAGAGGAATAATAATAAGAAAGCCCCGGTTCGCCCAATCCGTTGCCGGACCAGCCATCCCCGGCTACCACGCACGGGAATAGGACATTCTAATGAATGCAATTGCCCCGTACCGAGCGGCAGCAGGCCGGTTTCGTCTTTCGCCATTTGCAAGCTGCAAGCGCCAACGACCAAGACGACGATGTGCGCCGCCCTAACGAATGGCCTTTTTGTCGGGCCGGCGTTCTTGCAAACGGTAAACCAGTGGTCACAACCAGTGCCAGGATGTGCATGTGTGGGTGTGGATGTGTATGGTAAACGAGATTCTCAATCTCATACCCATCCAAAAGCGTCTCATAAAATGCTATACCCTCCTGGTTGCGTTAAACCTACCTCTATCGTCCTCCCAAGAGGAGCTGCATCGTCGTCCAGGCGTAGATGAGATGTGCACATGGCTCGGGGCCTGCACTTCATCGAGGCTCTCGGTTTGTGGCTATGTATACCAATACTTTTTCGTTGCTCCCACCAACCTGCCCCCGCTGTCCGATCCAAAAGCTTCACAAGCCAATCGTCTAATACACGTTACGCCTATGCAGCTCGCAATTTGCTGACCATAGTTCACCCGACAGGGGTGCGCACCGGGAAACTCCCAGATCTCGGTCCGAAAACGGATCACCACCACGAGCCAAACCTCTTGCCGGGTTGGAGATTAAGAACAAGGAACACCGAGGCTGCCCGGAGATGAACTTTTTCTTCCTTGGTGCCTTAAACCCCGGCGGCAGCAGGAAAGAGTAAGAGAGCGTTGAGTCGGCGTTGTCCACCGTTCGGCTGGAAAAACGGGGAGGAGGCTCCATCAGGTTCAAAGATTAGGTGCATCCCTCTGGTTGGGCCGAGGCGGCACCGGAACCGGACTCCCCAAGCAGGTGCGTGTACGCATCGGCTTGCGGCGATCGAGATGTGCGCCACCGAGGCATTGCGATAAATACCTTGGTCTTCTTTCTTTTCGCCCAAGCCGCAAAGGAAGGGGACCCAACAAACGACTCTTTCTTCGGCCTCCTTCTTGAAGGAGCGCTCCTAAACTGGGACTGCCTGGCAGGAACCAGGGCCCGAACAGGGATCGTTATCCGTAAGATTATGTATTGTTTTACCTTTTGTGTCGAGCTGGATAGACTCTCGGCACTCCACAGTGCACAACTCTCGATGCAATTACGCCTCCCCCTGCCTTTCCATCTGTTCTGGATGGACTTTTCTAGGACATCCGCCATCACCTTTGTGTCGACGACCGGTGACCGATGGGCAGAGATTTGAATAAAGGATTTATCGGGCGCTCGGTGCAACCGGCCAGGCGCTGGTGCAATAATAATAATAAAAAGAAAGTTCCAACACAACCGGTCACTCCCAAGGAAGGTACCTTCCAAGAACCCGTACGTACGTACGTCGGGATGGGATAAAAATCATCCCCCAGTGTGCTCAGGCCCGGATAAGCTTTGTGGCACACGGAAGATGATGCTGATGATGTCCGTTTCTATGACTAGCATTACTAGGAAATGAGTCCAGGTGTGTTTGTGCGTGTGTGTGGGGTAGTTCTTGCAGTTCTTAGGCGCACATCACAACGCCCAGGAAGAGTCGGTAAAAAGGTTCCACAGCGACGGTGCAAGAAATTAGGCTACGCTGGTAACGGCACCCGTACTTGTTAATCGAACTGAAGGATGCAAGATTTCGGGCGAGGATGTTGCATGTGATGCAGCGGAATGATTGGTTACGTTATATTTCCCTCTGTCTTCGTCTCTGTCCTTCCTGGATCTTCTGGAAAAGCAATCCAATCATCTGAGGCGAGCGTTAGGCCACCATGCACGACAAGTTCTGTGCGTTTTATCTGGAGATTCCTTATTACATTCCAATACCCAAGCCGGCAGAATTTAGCTTGAGCAACAGAAGTTCCCTATGAATGTTTTTATGGCCTGGGTTTTGTTTTTGTTTGCTTCATGTAATGAAATGCGAAATCATTATGTTATCACTCTTGACTTTGGGAAGGTCATTGATGTCCAATGTGTTGAATTTGCATGTTGTGTTGTACATTGAACTAGTTGATACATTCGCTTCTTGTTGCTAGACAATACTATTTCAATAAAATGAAAGAAACTTTGACTGAAAAAGATTCATTTAATCCATTATCATTCTAAATAATAACTACAAAACCGGCCATGTTGTTTGGCTGGCCACTCCGCTCCTTAACGGACTAGTACGGTAACGGGTGCTGCAGGAAATGCCCAAGATTTATTTAGATGCCATATCGCCTCTTTCCGCCCCAAGCAGAAAAGAAGAAAGGGACAGAGACGTATCTACACACTTTGGACGTTCAATTTGGCGAACGAAACAACGGACCCATCCTTTGTTCGCAACCCCACGCATTTGTTTTACGTTCCCCCTGCCTGCTTGGAGCACACTTTTTGGACAGAAAGGTCACATAGCTGCATCGAAGAGTCCGCACCTTAGACCGGGACGCTACCGTGAGGAATCGAAACCCCAGATTACGGGGAATGAGGGAGTAGATTTTTCACTATCTTAGCCACCCTTTAGTGATAACTTGCTCCTACCCGCCGTCACCGCCGTATGTGCACACTCAAGGCATGTGCATGTGCGGTTCACATAAGCGTCCCTCCGACCATGCCATGCCCGCTCCGCCACAACAAACCATCGAGACACTCGCAAGGAAACGGTCCTTCGCAAAATGTCCTCTAGTCCACTCGGGACACTTGCTGGCAGGGCCAGTTTGTCCACCAAAACTTCTTTCCTCCATGCTCCCCGACCACTCTTTCACCACCGGATATGCTGGTGGATGTCCTCTACAAAAACTTTGTCCCCATGCCACACCGTCGCACGACACCCTAGCGATGGGGGTTTCCGAGACGTGTGCATAACCGGGAACATAACTTTCCCTTCCCGGCCAAGAGCGGTGTGCCACCCCCAGCCAAGGGTGTGTCTGTGTCCTTCTTCGTCTTCGATACCGGTCCGGCCGGGGTTTTTGCTGACTAGAAGCGCAACGTGCGCGTTTTTCGAGTGTTGGTCAGTGTGCGGTAGGTTTAACAGTGACCGGCCATCTCAGGAAGGACGGTTCAGGGGCGACTAATGCACTTGCCTGGAGCATCTGACCATGTATGCAGTTTTTCATTTCCTCGGGGGTTCTTAGACTCACCATTCGCCCCAAGGGACGAACCACCTAAGGATGAGCCTACGGAAATGGTGAGTGTGTGTGTGTGTGAGAGAGAGTGTGTGTGTGTGTGTGAGTATAGCAAATGGGGTGCTACTCCAATAATTTGGTCGCCTTCTAATCGAGGGTTGGCAAATGCGTGTATAAGGCTTTATACCGGAATGGTGCATCACCTTGGGAGCATGCTTCATTAACTATTCATGTACAAAAACTTCCCTAATTGACGACATTTTGTCCCTTTCCACATTGAAATCCAGTGTAGAAACGTTGCATTTCTTCAAAAGTACTCGTTGCAGAATTTGCGCAAAAATAGATAATTATCGACTTGAATTTAAAAAAAAAATGCAAATGTTTGGTTCGAGATTTTCATTTAGGCCTCCACATTAAGCATCTTGAACATCACGGCCTAAAGTGCAATTCAATTTCATCTCTCTTGGAACACCACCATCCATCCAACTCCCCAAATTTCTATTCGCCAACCGTCTAAGACATCGGTTCGCGCAAACAGGAAGCAAATCGCAAAGAGCTTCACCGCTTGATTGCTTGCCGTTCGATTGCACACGTACAATAAACGGGCATCATCACAATCACAAAGATCGAAGGTGAACCCCGTGAAAGACTGCGATGTGCAGCGGGAGTCTCTGTATAACCGTTTTCCTGCTTGCCTTGCCGGGAAGTGGTTTCTTCACCAGGCCAGAAAACCAGGATGAAAAGTCTGCCGGTCCTGCAAGCAATCGAAGACGATTTACGGTGGAATGAAAAACCACCCCCTCCACCCCACAAAGACTACGACTACAACATTGATGGAGAAGAAATCCATTTGCCCCTACCAGTCCCAGCGGCAGTCCACAAAACTAGCGGAAATGGTCATTTCATTTTGCATCCCTACATCCTGCGGAGATTGTGCAAACGTTAGCCGTACCACGCGCTGTACCGAAACGGGGAGTTCTGCTTCTCTGCGGTCAGCAGAATTGAAGATGCATTGTATGCGTTCCGTCTTTACATTGCGGAAACATTGCGGAAGCGAACTGGGGCCGGTGGAACTGGGTTGCATTCGCTGGAAGGAAAATGCGCGGCCAAGATGCTGGGGCAATTTCTTGTCCCTTCTAAGTGTGTTTGACGCGGCGGGCTCCATACGCAGCTAGCTTTGTAAAGTGCAGATACTGCCGTTCGCCGGGACATTATTTTCAGTATGTGCATGTACCTGCCTGGACATACAATCACGTAGGTATTGTTGTGCTGGCAGTGAGTTTTAAGCGGACCATTGAGTTGGATTCAGTTTTATGCCTAACTTGCTTTCATGTTTAGTAGTAGTAGTAGTAGTAGTAGTAGTAGTAGTAGTAGTAGTAGTAGTAGTAGTAGTAGTAGTAGTAGTATGTCATAATCATGCAGCCAAAAGTACAGAAACCATTCCAAGTTAGATATAAAATTACATAATTTGCTATAAAGAAAGTGTGAAATTCGGTCTTTGTCGCCAAATTTTGGCTCTGAGGGATACATTTTTGACAGTGTGCATCAATTGACTCTAACGCACATATTTTTGTCTCAAAGTCAACAATGTCACCAATCTTTTAGGAATCATAATAAATGTACAATGTATTTGAGCAAATTTTTGAGCATTGAAATTTGACATCACAAAAACACTACAAAGACGGTATAATTTGATTGTTCTTTTTTGTTAAAAAACAATAAATCTAATGAATTCTAAAGCTATTATTTACACCTGGAAATACAGGCCAATACAGCACATCACTCCATTAAAACTTCCATAAAACTTCCAATTTGCATAAACATAGTTTTTTGTATCATTGTATCAATTGTATCAGTTTAATTTACACTTCAATAATTTTAGAACACCTTGAGTTAAGGTTTGTAAATGAAGCGATTGATAATTGATTGAGCCTTGGAGACAAAATATGTATATGCACAGTCAAAAATTGATGTCATAGAGACAAAAATTGTTACACCCTGTCAAAAATTGGAGCTTTAACGACAAAAATAGGTGAGTTGAGCCAAAATTGAATGGCAACGACTGTAAATATTTTACAATAGTGAGGCACTAGGTTACATATATGACCTCAGAAGTATAATTATAAAAAGATAATAAGTATTTGTATAAGAGAAGATTCGCCAATTCCTATAATGATGTCACAGTATTATCCCAGAAGAATTTTGAACTTATATTTTGAAGATAAGATAATTATTTTGACTATGACATCAGAAGTATAGTTATAAAAAGATAATAATTGTTTGTACAAGAGAAGATTCCCAAATTCCTATCATGATGTCATAGTATTATCCCAGAAGAATGTTGAACTTATATTTTGAAGCTAAAATAATTATTTTGATGGTTTCTTACTTACCACAAGCAATACTTGAGTGTATAAAATCAAATTAAAAATCCATACATAGCATCACGAAACCACTTACCTGAAAGGAGAGAAAAAAAATAGCATTTTAATTATGTGTTCCACAAAACTATGCCCAATTATTACAAGCCACGCGCCAACATGCGTGTATAAATATACATTTTCACCCGAGAGGCTCCATATTTCGGTGCAAAATAAAATAGTTTAATTAATGTCAATATTATGCAAATGCCAAAACCCCGGGCTGGGTGGGAAGAAAATCGCTATCCTAGCAAAACAGTTTGTCCATCAAGCTGACCATCCTTTTATCTTCTCGTTTAATCAACTCTACAAAGCAATGAATTAAAAAAAAAAACAACAACAACCGAACGCCGCTCCATCTAGGAATATTCAAATAGGAAACCAATCCCAAACTTTCTCGCCTCCCCCGGGGCCCGGGATTGGAGATACGCTGGAATGCGTTGCCTCGCACACGCTCACACCCGTGGAAAAGCTTACGCTCAGCAACCACGCATGGAAGAAGCGGCAGAAACAACAACCGCCCGATCCGCAACATGAAAGGTTTGCGCCGTTTGGCCCGGCACTGATGGGAGGAGGGGATAGATATTTTTATTAAAATCACCGACCGAAAAACGCACTACATAAGCAGAAACTTGGCATTAGCTAGAGGGGGTTGTGTGGGCCGATCTGTTCCAATTCCTTCTCCTCCTGCTGCTGCAGCTCCCCGGACGGATAGGGTAGCTAAATGAAGAACCTTTACACGAACACAGCGCATAGCAGTCGCTAGTTTTTCTATCCGCACCGTGTTAGCGCTTCTCCCGATGCTGGTGGTGGTGCTGCGGGTTCTTGTCGGCCGAGCCTTGGCAAGCTTAGATCCCTCTGCCGCAAAACCTTCAACTCAGTCCCCCTCCATGACGCCACTGCACCACCCTTGCGATTGTAGTGTAGGGGTTTGGATGATCATAATCGAAACTAATCTACGGAAAAACCGTCAACCGTCGCATGCTGCCAAATCAATTTAGGGAATTTTAGTGGGCACCTCAAACCCACACACACACACACACACACTGAACATGCTCGAAAAGAACATGAAAAAGCGAACCCTTTTCTTCGGCACTATAATTACACATTTAGCCATTTTCTCCACACTATCAGCATTTGGGACAAAAGCCAGCCGCTTTTTTGAACAGCGGTTGGGTGTGAGCGGTTTCGGCAGCGGCAAGGAACGGTGCGAGTAAGCGTCGTGATGGTCACACATATGCGAGCGAAAATCGCAGTAAGCGTGATAGTGTTTGAAAGGGAGGGGAAAATTAATGCACGGGCGGTGGTAAAAAGGAAAATCCTATTTTAAATTCCAGACACATCTAACGGAGTCGATCGGCAGCTTCTTTTTACCGGTACTTCATGTTTTTTTCTGGTGCTGATCCATGCACAGTGTGATGATGTTTGTCTCCAATCAAGCTTATTAGAGCTATCATCAGGGCGGAGGCGAAGCAAATATTCTTAGTTTGCCATTGTTTTATTTTTGACCACTTTTCTTATTCGAAGCGGTTGACGCTCACGAGCTTTTCTTCGTGGTGAGGATTTGTTTTATCATTGCCAGCCATGTTTTCAACGATTTTAAAACATTTGTTAGGATGAAATAATTTTAAAACAATTTTATGGACGTTTTTTTTGGACCCCTGGAAGACAAAAATGTTGGTCAAAGAAAGTCGATCATGATTGCAAATTTCACTGAAACATGAAAACCTTTTACATTGCGATTGAAATTGAGGTCATCTTATGTAGTGAAAACGTTCCTAAATCTATTCGTCTCTGTGTTTTATATAACATTTACAAAACCCTTCAACTATCACACACGCAGCACGCATCCGCATCGTGCAACGGACCAGAAACGATTCCGTTCTAAATTAAGATCGAAAAAGAGTAACCTTAGAAGGCACCCCATACGCACACATCCTTGCCAAATTAATATACCTCCGTCCACTGCACAGGGAAGAAATCCGTTTCCATGCCCCCGCTGCCCTGATACCGCTGGGCGCGGGATGGAAATTTTAACCCGTCAATAATGAAAGCCGCCCTTCGGTCGCTTCGTTATCAACGGCACCATTCGGTCCATCGCATCCGCTCCGGACAGGGGAGGGGGGGTACCCCTGTTTTGCGACGAAGATCTTTCCCCGTTTTAATAGCTACCCTCTCTCTCTCTTCTACCCGGCCCACGGACGCACCGACCGCTTCCCAACGGCCAAAAAAGGCGGACCTCGGCATCCTAATGCCGCGCGACACTTGGTCATTTCGATTCCGCTCCCGGCCGATTGTTCGGTGCCTTATAGGCATATACACACACACACATACACTCCACCCTTTCATCCCGCATCACATGTGCGCATTGTTTCCCGAAACGGC
The DNA here is from genome assembly GCA_000473525.2 of Anopheles melas. Classification (NCBI taxonomy): domain Eukaryota; kingdom Metazoa; phylum Arthropoda; class Insecta; order Diptera; family Culicidae; genus Anopheles; species Anopheles melas. The sequence goes on along the minus strand of AXCO02003277.1, from coordinate 16,026 downwards.
CATTTCAGCGGGCCACCCCGCCCGTAAAACGGAAGCGTGTTTATAACAAACATCAAACTTTAAAAATCGTTACTTTATATTACGGTCCGGACCGTTTTATGAGACTTTCGTTTTAATAACATGCGTGTCGCAGCTCTATCCCCTCCGCCGATTTCATTCGAAAGGGACGTGGGTGTGTGTGTGTGTGGGTGTATGTGGTTCGTTTTTCACCGTGGCGACGACGTCATCCGCCACAGCCAATTACCGAAGCTATTGTCATTGCCGCCCGCCGAAGCCGCACGTTGGACTCGGGGAAAACTTCTTGCACCACCCACCACCACCACCACCCACACTCCACGCTGTACGAGATTCGATCTCGCAGGCCGGCAAAGAGTGTACCATTCGCTTCTCGGCCTAACGACCGCCCGGTCACGTGATACGCCAAAGATACGCCAAACACTTACGCAAGCCCAGCCCAGCCACGCAGTCATTAACGTTTCCCGAACTAGCGTAAAACTCTCCGCAGCGTAACTCTATCTGCCTCGGCTCACCCTCACCACAGAAAACCCCATTACACACACACACACACACACACACACACATGCATGCATGGACCTTTTCTCTTTTGGCTCCACCATGCTCCACGGAATGGGCCGCAATCGGCGGTGCGACACGGTTATCGACGGGGATTTGGAGCCTTTTCAAATAACCTTTCCGCGTCATGGCGGCCGACGGGTCGCGAACGTTCGGCCCATCCGGACTGCTGACGAAAGGCTCAACCTCATATTGGTAGTAACATGAAGGACGGTGGGGGGGGAGGGGGTGGGGGGTGGGGTGAACGGACCCCCTTCAACCCATAAACGCTACCGGGGAAGAACTTGGTGCTGCGCGAAGTGGAAAAGTGCGGCCGCAACTTTCAAAAGTCGTTGCGTAAAATCACCAAACGCTTCTCGGCTCTCCCCGCCGTCCCCTTACCAAAATACATCTCCCGGGCTTACCACCTCCTTGAGCCGCATCCTTTTTGCGTTTGATGGTGGACCGCGGCATCGTTGATGAGCTAATGAGATGATGTTGCCGATGGTGTTGTTTGTCACACGGATGCGCACATAAAGGTCCGTCCTCTTTGTGCCTTTCTGCGTCGGAAAGGGTATGTGTGAGTCACCCCTTTTGACGCCCCTATCGAAAACCATTAACTAACGTATCGGGCGACAGCGTTATCAACACGAGCACGCAAAACAGTGCGCTGTTTTGGGTAAATCTTACGACCGGCATCTTACGACGCCGCCCTTAAAGGTACGGACCGGGGCGGTGAGATGTTGATAAAAATTTAATTTTTAGCTTTCATACGTCAGCAATAGGTGACTCCGGGAAAGCTATACTAAATGGACGCGTTTTCTGCCGTACAAAGTTGATCGATTTTCATTAATCAACAGTCAGCCAGCTGATTGAAATTGTTTTTCCATTTTACGGAAAACATTTGCGTGAATCGAATTACGCGAGCGAGTTAGTTTGTCGGAAGCATTTGTCATTGAAATTCATTGACACATGGCGTGTGACGACACTCTGACGTATGCGTTACAGCTTGTGCGTCGTAAACAAACGACAGTGATTAAGTTAAGAACGTATAATGTGCTAGTGCTGTGAATGGATATTATGACACTCGTCATCAGGATAAACGACACGCAATCAGGATAAACGTTTAGTATTTTGATTCTGGCGTCAATTTTATTATACCTTCCATCCAATAAGCACTCTTTTAGATTTGATTTTTGAAGCAGATTCATAACTGTTAGTATTTGTGGCACAAATACGGTACCGAAGTAAAACTTGATCAGCTTAAACATTTAAAGAAACAACTCTAAACTATGTAGCTGTTTTGCTTATCCTTCACCATAGATTTTTCCTTTATGTGCGTTATGTGCATTAACCGATAATCAGTTTTATTGATCTTTAGAACAATACAATTCATACACACGTTTTGAATTGCCTTGGTGTCTAAGCGGAACCTTGCAATTGATGCCTTGGAATTTGGTGGCAACTGTAACTGACTGTAACACACTAAAAAAGGAGTGACAGACTGCCTGATCTTTTAGATGAAAGGAATTGTATACAAATAAAAAGCTGTACCTTTGTTTTTGCTTCAACAAAATCTCGTAAACAGTTGCTTTATAGAACTAAAAAAGCTAATTTATAGAAAAACAAGTTCTTCAGTGCAATGATTATAAAATAGTTTAAAAAGTTTAAATTTTGCTTCACAGCATTTGTCATTAACACATAATAAATGTGACCATAACAAGGGAACCTATAGGTGCCCGTGCACATGACATGTTTCTTTGACTACGAATCTTTTCCCCACCACTGTCGAAAAAATAATTTTTAACGATTGCTAGCTACATTTCTCATGGCAATAAGTAATAGGTGGAGGATTTTGATGCTCCTTTTCCCCCATTCGCGAATCCTGTATGATTTCCATCCCTACGGGGGAAAAAATTACAAGATAGAAGAATCTGAAGCAGAAACCGTTTTGTCGGAGGGCACTTTATACATTTCTACATGATCTAGACATAAGCAAAGAAATAACTAAAACTACCAGTCAATTTTGCATATATCCTCCGAACATAGTCATTGAGTTAAGTATTACAGTAGTGTTTTATTGGATTTGGACCACGAATTGGAAGCACCATTAAAGTAGTTTTAACATTTATCTACAAAGATGTGACTTTACGTAAATCACTATTAGTGTGAATGATATCAATGAATGAATGGAATGCAAAAGTGTGTTTGTTTGATTTATGAATAATGCAGCAGTGGGACATTTCACCATATTTCAATACATAAAGGCATAGGGTTCATCTGATTCCTGACAATAGAACCAATTTAAAAAATGAGTTTCTAACTAAATTCCAATCAATCAATGTGACTGGTCACAATCATCGTAATATTGAAAGAATTACGATCCTCTTAGCGCAATGAATCCGATGCGTCAAAAGCGAAGCATAGTTTAAGTAATATTGGTACAAGCAAGCTCAATCGTGCTATACTTTCTGTTTAAATATCTGACTAAAACACTATAATAACATGAAATAAATAGTTTCATACAAACAATCTGCACTAAAATTGGCATGATAAAATAAAAAAAAAAAAATGAATAAATAGAAAAAAAATGAAAAATGAAATAAATAGTTTCATACAAACAATCTGCACTAAAATCGGCATGATAAAATCATAACAAAATAGTTTTATAAAGCCATCCCTCATTCGGGCCGCTCATCATTCCCTTTGGAGAGTTTTCGGGAAAATCCCACCAGTGGTACGAAAACATTTTTCCTTTCACACTCACGCACTGCCCAATACCATCTCCCAAAGGATGTCGAGATTGAAGACAAATGGTACTCTTAAAATTTAAATTAATCAAGCACCCACCACCCACCACCCACCGTAGATGAACGGCCCCGGGAGCACTGAAACTAGTCGGATTCGGTTGTTTAAAAGTTCAAACACAACATACCCTCGGTCACAAAAAGCCTCCATCCGGGAGAAGGACACGCACTTTCCCTTCCCCATCTCGGACTTTAGCTCCCTCACATTGTGCGTGTGCGCGCGCGTGTGTGTGTTTTGTGTCCGGCAAGATTCGCCGTTCGGTTCTCGGGCACGGCAAAAAGGTCCGTTATGAATTTAACTATTATTTTTATTGCCCCAAATGCGAACCGTCCGCTGCCAGTGACTAGTGTTATTCGCCGTCCACACAAACCCTTCCAGCCCTCTCATACGCGCACAGAAAAAAAAACTCACAAAAACAGCCTTCGTTAAATAACGTCCGCCACCCGTTACTGTGTGCCCGGGCTGGTGGCTAGCTTCCACAAACTATTAGGCGCAACGGTAGCGGTACACATGTAGCTACATAATAAAAAGCATCCCGCATCGGTTAATTATGCCACACGGGGGTTGGGAGGAATCCCTCCCCCCCCCCCCTCTCATCCGGGTGATAAGGGGACACCGGTACGGATTTAATACGCAGCACCATATTTATAGCCATTGGGATGGAAATTGGTATAAATCCTTAACAAATTCCACCGACGCCCAACAACACACGCCCCCCACCCCCTGTACACACTACTTTTGCGTCAGTGGCTGTGTCCGTCCCGTACCGAGCACATGAATTGAGCCAAAGAGGGTGCAATGGTTTGACTCCTTTTCCTTCGGCAACTAGCGATGAGGAGAGGCTGCTTTTGCCGCTGAGTGATAAGGGAGTGTTGCTGAGAACAGCCCATGACCCACGCTGAAAAGGGGTACAAACAAAAAAAACTAACCCCTCCAACCTAGTATACACTACTCCTCCGTTTTAATAAGCGCGCCACACCACACTCGCACGGCGGATCATCAAAAAAGCCTCCCAAACTGAAACTTAAATGACCCGAGCCCCGGGACCGGGCTGGCTTTCCCCTTGATAACGGTAGCAGCGGTAGGCAGGAGAGTTCGCTTTTAATATTAATCAACCGAGCGTTCTTTTTTACGAGGATCCACCGAGAACCTGCGTTACGTTGCGACCAGCGGAGGAGGGAATCAGCGGAGGGATCTGGATTTGGCATGCGGCATTTGGCAGAAAGGGATACCCGTTTTTCTATAGTTTTGCTGTCAACGAATCCAAAAATAATTCCCACACCTCGGTTCGAGCAACCGTGGCCGAATGCTGCTGCTGCTGCTAATCGATATTCAAAATCGCTGCGGTGCGAAGGTGAGCACACGGCTTTCATGGGTTAAATTGAGAGCATCTCAATCAGTGTAACCATAGCCGTGGAATTCAGTGAAACTACATGAAATGCAGAGAAAACCAGCATTGCTTCTCCTATAAATTTGTGGGTATTTTATTAATTTATAAATTCTAAACAACTACAAGATATACAAGAAAACAACTACAACACTACAGATCAACGTACAAGGTAGTTTTCAATTTAGAGTAAAATAAATACATCGTTGTGGTACCTCTGCTTTCGTACGGAGACACCATTAAATAGTGTACGTACGGCTTATTACAAATAAAAATAGCGTTCGATACGCATTCACTTCCCTCTCGACAAGGAGCATCGATTTGATAAAGATTTTTATCTTTCTTTCTCAGCACCAACATGCCAAAGACCTGTTTTTCCATCAAAAAGAAAAGCCTAATGTACACGCCGCCCTTGCATTCGGTACCCGTTTGCATCGAAGGCAGCAATTAAAACACTACATTCTAAATGCCGTACAGCACCGGGGTAAGCCGTTCGGTCCAGCAGATTCTTTGCCCGTTCTTAGAAATAATTCATCTAATCACCGGCTCAAGAAAGAGAGCACGAGCACGTACGGGCTGCTTGCTGCAACCGATATATGCAGCCGAGCCGGAAGGCTAAAAATTGAAGATAAAACTACACCACCATTCGACCGAAACCGAAGAGCAACCATCGGCCACTCCCCCCGACAAGCCATACGGTCCGTCTCCCACAGGCTTCTTGATTGCAATTATTGCCGATGCAAGTGTTGCCGCCTTGCCGCCGCTCCTTACATCGAAGACTATTAGTGCATTAAATTAATATCTTGCAATCAAAGATCATACGTAAGGATCGAAAGACTGCTGCTACGGCGGAACACACCGCAGAACCTCCGGACCGCACCGGTGCCAACCAGGCCTTGGAGAAACTTATTTTTCCTTAGCAGCGCCACCACCGCGCACACAAACACCCACAACCATCCACAGCGTACATAGTGCGCTCACCCTAGGCAGCAGCCTTTCCATTCGTCCTTTCGGCTCTCGTCCACCACGAGAAAGAAAGGCGAACCCGCTCTGATGGGGAAGGAATGTGGAGTGGTAATTCTTCTCCGAACGACCGAACGAGTCTTTCTCGCTGGGCCCGGGCCTCGCTCTGAAAAACCTTGCTGCTGCTGCTGCTGCTGCTGCCCAGTCCAAACTGACCAGTTGTTTAAACTAATTCCTATCACTTTTCGCAAGGCTTCACTCATCAAGGCACCAACGGTGAGCAAAGGCAGCAACGGCAGCATCTCGCCGGGGCAAGACGCAACACGGAAAGTAGATCCTTCTCAGCCTCGTACCGCTTTTTGTGCTTCTTTTTTTACGGGGGGGGGGGGGGGTGAGCAGTGGGACGGCTGCCGGATGAATGTTGGACGAGCAGCGTACAAAAAGGCGAAGCGTGGTCATCGTCATCGGCGTCGTCGTCGTCCCAGCATCCCGGCTTGGGTTGGGGTTGGGTGGTGTACCCCAGTGTGCCCGTTCCTTCTCCCATGCTGCTGCTCGGTGTGTGTGTGATGTGGTTTTGGGAAGGTGAGGAAAATAATAAGAAAGTACCTTACACTCCCCCGCTATTGCCGGGGCTCGGTTGGGGGAGTAGGTGTCGCTGCAAGAATGGAAATCTCACTCCTACTTCCTGCCCAAACCATTCCACCCACCGACCCCCGGTGGGATGGGTAGACTTTCGGATGAAGGGTTACTTTTTTCCCTCCACCCGCGTGTCCTGCGTGAAAAGATCCAGCCCAGAAGTCCTCCCGGTCAGTTCCTTTCGGACTCCTCCTTCCATATCGGAACGGTCGGGGCTCGGACTTTCAAGGTGGACTACGCGCGCTCGATGGGGTGTGCACATCGTTTGCTGGTCAGTTTGCCGAAGGAACAACGGACCCTTCCTGTTCAAACCCCTGCCGGACGTAGCCCCGTACCCCGTCGTGTCGTATCGTACGGAACAGCGTACACGCCCCGGTAACGGAGTTTGCTTTCATTTATGTAAATTCCAGAAACTAGCCAAAACCCTGCTCTACCCAGTTTGTGATTTACCTCCCACTCCCATCTGACACACACACACACACACACACACACACACACACACACACACATACACCGGCATACACTCTTCCGTTTGCTTTCGGCATGGATCCATCTTTAGAGAGCCTCACGGTGCGGTACGAACCAACCCATCAACCTGTCCTTCAGAGCGCTTTCTTTCACCCGACAGCCTTATTTCTACCATGCACCCTCTTACACTCCCGTACCCGCGTCCCTAACACCCTGTTAGAGCGTACGTACTTACCCATCTCGGTCCCAAAGCATCCCGCAGTCCAATCAACCTTACCGATGCAAAAGACTAAGGTGAGATGTACTGTATCGGGGCAGATCGGGTCTTCAGCAAACGGGACACAGTCGCATCAGCATCATCATCTACTCTGCAACCCCGCAAATCCTCCCGCAAACGCACCGTGCTGAGCCCGTGGAGTCCATATCTTGGGCGGTAGTTTGGGGACATCCCAAAGCGCTCCCAACTCCTTTCGTATCATCGGAAGAAAGGAGTGCATGCCAACTTCTATTGTGCCAGGATGGATTTGGGAGCTGGCTCTAGCTCCCGCTCAGTAAGCAGTACCCGAAAAAACGTAATACACGCACATCGTACCCCATTCGGCCAAAACGGGACGGCGCACTCCAGTGTGGCTATGGACATCCTATCGAACCTCAAAATGGCGGGGAAACCGCGTCCGCAGCAATGGTACCAGCTGCGATGGCACCACCATACTTGAGGTCCCGCTGGGCATTGTGCCCTGCGTCCCTTTTCCGTCCTCCGTTACTTGGTTCGGAGAAACTGTCAGAGCACTAACCCCCGACAGAATCCGTCGTCTGATAAAAACGTCCCGATGCTGAGGATCGTCGTCTTTGTCGCCGATGCCTCCACGGGAGACCCCCCTACACACACACACACACACGCATACACGTGGATGCCGGGATTGTACACGAGCGCACACGAGCAACGAAAACCCATTACCCGTTACACACGTTACATAACCTCGTCCCGGGGTCTCCGGGACATTGGGCTGCCCCGCCAGTTCGAGCCCGAGAAGGACTGGACCTGGACTTTATCCTTTCGCCGGAGCGACTTTGGTTAAGGGTTTTTGTTTAACAAAATAACCCCCCTTGGCTACTCAACCATACCCCTCCTTGCAATACACACCTTGCACGTAAGGAGGAGAAGAAGACATCGTAGCGCTCTAGTGTTTACTCAACCCATCGGTCCAATGGCCACGGCATCGCTCACACTCATGCTCTAGCTCTCCTACCATCTCTGCCCTGGATAGTTTGGTTTGGGATGTATGGAAAATGCTTTTCTCATTCTTGCTCCCACCAATACCCCTTTCCTCTGCAGTTCCAACCCCAACTTTAAGTTGGAACGGTGGCTCTCCGGATATAAGACACAACCGACGGGTCCGACAAACCGAAAAACGGCCAGTGTCCGAGAGGTACAGTCCAGCTAAAAACTCCCTCTGCCGAGGCTGGATTGTTGTCTTCGCCAACTCAAAAGCACTACCCCGCTTCCCAGGCCATTCTTTCACTCTCCCGTTCCAACTGACGATCGTCTACCGACCGTAGCACCATCAACAAGCGAACAAGGCTCTTATCGGTGTGCTGGGTTTTCTCGGGTTTTATTTAATGCTTCCTTTCGAGCGTAAACCTCCCCGTCTGGATCAAACCCGGGGCTACCTCCCGGATCTTAGCGAAACCGGGTGGCAGCAGGGCAACCGGGTGGCAACACCGGTACGGCCGTTCTTCTACGCAGAAAACCCTTCATTTGGTCCCTCGTGGTCAGCAAATGAGAAGAATTTTGCATCCCCGAAACTGATCCCTGGGTACCGGGGGGGGGGGGTGCCTTTCGTACCTTTCTGCTAGGCCCTGGGGGCGCGCAACTCGCTCGCTTGTTGCCATGAGAGGTTTTGGGGGCTGTGTTTTAGTAGTTCAAAATATCTCATCCCAGCACTCGCCCAGGTGTGGGTGGCCCCCGTAGCGTTGGCAGCAGATAGTGCAGCTAAACGAAATCTGTGTATACCATTACTCGGTTGAAATTTCGGGGCAGCCGGAGAGAGGGCACTCTCAGGGCAAGTATCGCAACCGTCTCGTAGCTCTTATCGTTCTAAAAAGAAGAGGTAGAGAAAAAACAACCAACAAGCTGGAGGGATATGGATGTGTTGCGCGCGTGTATGATGAAATTGACGTTTTTGGCGAGGCTACTCGATCAGCAAACATCTGCATCATCGCACAGATGTAAATAAACTTCTATATAGTGCCAGTTCCCTGCTTGCTTCGGGTTAGGTTTCACAAAATTGGCAAGTTAATTAGGCAACTGTGCCACAGCTTTCTTCATTATATTTGTGCCTCGGACATAAAAAAAGAACCATACTTGCAAAACAGTATGTTCGATCACTGATTTTAATCGGAGTTGTTGCGCCATTCTTATCCGCGTCTTCAGCTGCGTGGGTACAACCTCTCGTGTCTCGATTCGTCCAAGCTGTCGAACGTGACGAAACCTTTCTTTCCGAACGAATCATCCACAGCTCCACCCAATCTGTTTATATATATATATATATATATATATATATATATATATATATATATATATATATATATATATATATATATATATATATATACATATATGTATAAATCTTGCCGCTATTCCTTATCAAAACACCCTCCGCGCCCTTGTCAACTGGTGCTTCCTGCCGTAAAGTGAATAAGGTTGACAGCGCGTGCACACACGCCTGCGACCCTTCTTACACGCCTTAACTACATGTCAGCAGGCTAAAACACAGGGAGGAGTGCGCACGCAAAAAACGCCGCTTCAAAAATCCACCCTCCCGACCGCCCCAACACCCCCACTTTCGGTCCAATTTAGCTTCAACTTCGGTACTTCACCGCGAAACACTTTCCTTCTGTGCCCGCGCACTGTTCTTCCTCGCCTGCGTGATGTACTACCGGTGTGCGGTCGGTCAAGATAGTTCCACACCCAACACTCTCGCACTTTTCGCACACAAACACACACACACACATACACACACATGGTACGGATCTCGCTCGGTGCCATGTTTCAATACCGCCCGGGCTGTTGGTTGGCCGGTCAACGAAAGGGATGGACACGAGCGTGTGCATCCTACGGGTAGAGTGCTCTAACAAACATCTCATACTATCCATTCCCGCTCCTTTCCATTCCACCCCCAATCCATGTGCTTCCCTGGAAACCAGGATCACCCCTGCCCTGCCCTGCCGCAGCCGCTCGCATACGAACCTCAAACCGTGGGATGAGCACGGGCGCGCTGCTGTTGGTCATCTTCCCGCTCTTATGTATATTTATTTTATCCTTTTTTCTAAAAAGCTCCAACCTGGACCGGACCGTGCAACTACACCTTAATCTTCTCCTTTTGCCCGACGCACACACACACACATGACGACGATGATGCTGTGCCGGACACATCTTTGCGCACAAAGCCCACCACCATTTTGCAACCACTACACCAACGTCCCTTCTTCACTCACAAGCATCCAAAACTCAGCCACCCACACGAGTCCACCACACACACACACACGCACACACAAGAAGCACATCTCGAGTTTTCCACTCGCAAAAGTGCCACCCACCGCGCCCCCAAAAACTATAGCCATGGCCGGCACGATGAAGACGATGGTGGCCAACCGTCGTCGTCGTCGTCGTTGTCGGTGACCATGCTGCTCAGGATGCTGATGATGATGATGATGATGCTGATGTTGATCCTTCGAACTTCGAACGAAAAACGGATACACTGGCACCGAGGCAGCGTTTGGGAGCAGAGCACACCGGGAAAAGGAGTTTCACCCCCAAGGTGTCTCCACCTCCTTCTGGGATCGTTCCACAAACACGCGCCCGCTCTTTCTCTCGACTGCCTTCACCCATCTGCTGATGTTCAAAACTGCCCAAAACTGTATCCCTGTGCGCCAACTCCCCTTCCCTCCCACACACACACACACTCATTCCCATTTCCATGCAGCACCCCACACACACACACACACACACACACACACCGCGCGGGTCGGTACGCTTTTCGAGCCAAAGGAGCAACGAGGTCTCGCGCACACGTACATCCTACCCGCGTGTCCCGGCCTATCCCCTCCTCCTCCTCCTGATTTGCCGGTTGCGAAAGACCGACGTCCCTTGTCCCGGGTCGTCCCTTTGGTCCACCCGCGCTCGCGCTCGCGCCTCTGTGTGTGTGTGTGTGTGTGACGGACTGACCGTACGGACGTCGGCCGGACTTTCCGTTGGGCGCTGACCGAACGACCTTCTTTTACTCGAACGCTATACTCCGCACCATCTCACCCTCGCTGACCGTGCCGACCGTCGGTCGTAGGACAGAGAGGAAGGTCTGCTGGACGTCTGTTTCGGTGGGTGGGATGGCTCAAGCATATCCGCACGAACAACATTTGCTACACAAGGCGCTCTCCAGCCGGTCCAGAGTTTGCTCAGCAGCGGACCCTTCATGATGGCGACGACGACGACGACGACGACGATGGTGAATGCCTTATACTTATATCTTTGCATGCAGAATCGGACCGTTCCACTTTGGCATCAGAAATTCATGCCCCCCCCCCCCCCCCGCTCATTTCGCTCGGTGACTCGTTCGTGCAGGCGTGTGGTTCAGAGGGCAACAAGACGAAGGAACCCCACCGTCCTGGCACACCGAGGGGTGGCTGCCCGTGCCGATGGCAACCATAGCAACATCATCAGCAGAAAGCGAGATCCTTCCCAACATCCACCCACTCCCCCCCCCTCCCCTCCCGCACGAGGTACGCGCCCGCTTTTATCCAACCTTTCGGTGTACTTTCTTTGGCGGATGACCGACGCTGACCACCTGCTACCACGCCGGCTCACACTGCGCGTCCGTCCGTCCGTCCGTCCCCCTTTCGGCAGCCGGAAATCTGCACCACAAGAACAACGGGAAAGGGTGGTGGAGGGCAGGGAGGGAGAAGATTGCTGACCAGTGCACCGAATGGTGCCACTTTCTTCTGCTGCCAAGCGCAAAGAAACGAAAAGGGGAACGTTACTCTCCTCCGCTGTCTTCGTCGTGCTGCGTGTGGAAACGAGTTCCCAATCAAGCCTACACTTCTACCTACCGTCGCCGTCGGCTGCTCGCCTCCACGTGCGACCCGTACAGATGGCGGCCATCTTGCGATGACCGTACACCGTACCGCAACGGTCTCGTTAGGGCGGGCTGGCGGGCTGGGTGAGTGAGGTTGGGTACAAACGCCCTCTCACTTCTTGCAAGATGGCGTCGAGGATTGCGGACACTATTGCTGCTGCTGCTGCTAGTGACCAGAAGACATTTCTCATGCACACACGAGACTCGTCGCGTACTTGTCGTACTTGGGAGTAAGTTGAGGAGGAGGAGGAGTAGTTGTGGAGCGATTGAGGGCAGAGCGGAGTTTCAATTACTGTCCCGGAATCTCGAACATCGAATGGGTCGGGGAATACGGTCGGACTTTCGGACGAGATTCGCGGACGTGCCTCGAGTGGTTGCCTACACAAGGCATGCGGGACGGCGGCTTCGAGCATGACGGGGGCGCAATTTCGCGTCCTGCACGTCACGGTGCTGGCGCCAGGGTGCTCACATGAAATACTGTCGCGTGTACGAGCCATTTGCAGATGCCATCGGGCGCTCAACAACACTGGCGGCAATCATCGGCGTGGATGACGTAAAGCTACGCGGCGGACGCGACAGTGCCTCAGGAAATGGAGTATATTTCGGTAGTGGAGCGGGGGAACAGCGCCAACGATCGGAACGTTTCCCGCAGGAGTCTCCACGGCATGACTAATGGCAACGAGATGGCTTCATCTTACTCATAAAGGTTTGCATTTGTTGTGTGGTGTCCTTTACAGCGTAAAAAAGCACTCTGATGTTGATTGAGCATTTGCTGGGATGTTTTGAGCAGTTTAGTGAACGAGTTTGAAATAAATGGGTAACCCGTCGTAGATGGCTGACCAACTTCATCGATATAAAAGAGCCTCATTTGAACTGCAATTGGATGGAGCACACATTGAACAAACAGGTCACAAGCGACAGCATTCACTCTTCTCGACCCTCCTTGCGATGCTGGATTCATTAATTTGGCGGCGCCCGTACTCACCGACCAAGCGACATCGAGCAACAATGAGCAGTGTCGGCCGGCTGGACGGACGGCCACACACGCTTTGATGATCCTTATCGATGCTGCACAGTTTAGCGCTTGCAGCAAGCAGAGGGCGTCCACCGCCCACCTGCAACCCACGGCAAGCGAACTGCTTGTCAACAGGTGCATCGGAAAATGGAAATCATAATAATCACTCATGCTCGGCTCACCAGAGCACAGAGCACACAATATCACGGTGCGGTGTTTTCCTCCGTATTGGACTGTGGCTACGACCCCCGGCGGGGTGGCAACATTCTGGACATGCTGGCCACGCCAGCTAAACACTGATGGTGGTGTAAAATAATGAAAAATTCTATCCCACATCCACTGCATCCGAAGCAATCTGCCAATTTGTGCAAAGACTGGGGATGCATTAAATATGAATGAAGGGGCAAGCAGGTCCTTGCTGATTAAACATCGGCATGTCCATCACCGTGGTAGTGGTGGTGGTGATGGAGGTAGTTGTTCGGTGTGAACCACTCGACCGAAACGAAAAACCAATCCCGGCGACGCTACGCTGACCGACCCAGCGTAGAATCGGACTGCCAAGGGGGACACCTTGTGGACTGCCTGCAACGCAATTCCGAAGTGACATCGTTTTCTTGTGCCTTTTTTGTCGTTGTTGCTGCGACAGGTATCGGTGTATGTGCAAATCATGAAATGCAAACAGAACCGCAAAAGGTATAAATTAAAAACTCGAGGCCTCGGCTGTTTTTGTCTCCCTAACACTTGCAGTCGCACCGACACCCATCACCACCCCAAAGCAAAATCAGATGAATGGTAGCGCTATTTGTCTTTCGGACCATCTTGATACGGGGTTTTTTTGCCTTGCGGGAAACGCTCCGCTATCGTACAGCAAGGGCGACGGTAGAGCAATTCAGGACACATCGGCCAACACATTTTCCTCCACCGTCCGCAGGACCGCAAGACCTGATGTCCCATTTGCGGATAGGATGTAAACGAGAAAAAAACACACCCTTGCAAACATTTCCAAGCTTTGGCGGGAATATGTTTGGCGAAGAAAGGCGCGTCCACTAAACGCAGCGGACCGCGCGCACACACACACACACACACAACACTGTAAGGAGCGTGATGGTGATGCATCGTTGAGCAATCAGCGAAAGTCTTCTTATCAACTGTAAACACGGCCATCCAACTCTAGCTTCGCAATGGAACGTAGGGTACAAGAGCAAGCAAACAAACAAAAAACACCCAATGAACCCTACCATAGCTCTGGCACTGGTACAATGGGTTCGCGACCACTTTCAAGGCGCGACCGGCCAACACTGCCCACGCTCGGACCGATTAGTTGCGTTTCCTTATCGGATGATGGCCTCATTGCGTTTCCTTATCGGATGAAACCTCACCAAGGGACACTATGACACAACGGGCGCTGAAGGTTCGGACGGAAGAGCGTCGTGGTCGGGAGGGAAAGCATGAAACTAAATCACAGCATCATGCCCGATGCGTTTCGTGGGCATCGCTGTTCGTTCCTTATCGGTCGCGAACCAGCGACAGCACACACACACGCATACACGCACTCATCCACATCGGCTCTTTTAGCTGATGCTTGCGCTTGTCTGCATTTTTGCTCCCCAAGTGTCTTGCAGTTTCTGTGGCACCAACATTGGCCGATCTTAAATGATGAATCGTTTCGAGCGTCCTTCGTTTGGGCATCGGTCGTACAAGATAGTGTTGATTTAAAAAAAAGTAGTTTACTTTCACCAAGGAGATTATTACTGATGAAAAATAATTCTTAGTTTGCTGACAGCTTTCATGAAAAATGACCATCAAATTAGTTTGTGCAAACATAAACTAAATTAGAACTTTTTGGGCTAGCTAATTAAGAAAGCAGTTTTTAAAATTGTTTTAATCAGTTATGAAAACTGATTGTTTGCCACTGCAGAAGCATAAAAAGCATGTTTTTCATTATTCGGAACGAAACTTAGGAGCAAATATACACAGCCAGATAGCGTTAGACAAATTGTGATAGGCCCTGAAGCTTTCGAAACTCAATATCATGTACAATCGAAATACGTTTAAATGAGAATGAAAACCTTTAAAAATGAAGATAAAGGCAAGTGAATGAACACTTTACGAAATTGAGTAAAAATAGTTTGCCACAAAGTGTTAAGTCTGGTTCTAATTTTACATTGTTTAATCAAATCAAGTTTATAATATTCATTGATGTAATACTCCCGTGGTGGTCCCGTGGTACAGTCGTCAACTCGAACGACTCAACAACATGCCCGTTATCGGTTCGAGCCTGAAATGGATCGTCTCCTCGTATCAAGGATTGACTATCCGGCTACGTGATAATGAATTAAGTCTCGAAAGCCTGTATAAGCCGGCATGTCCGCGTTAGGACGTTACGCTAAATAGAAGAAGAAGGAGAAGATGATGTAATACTAGCATCATTGTAGACTTTGATTGGAAACATTGAGATCACTGTCCTTTTAGCATTCATTTTGATAGTCGATTGTGGTACAATTAAGATATGAAAGCGATTGCTTAGATTTTCTGGATAGTAAAATATCAGAAACACAACTTTATGAAAAACAAACAAACGAAAAATCTGTTTAGCTGTTATACAATAACGATAACTTTACTAACAACCTTTTTGGCATCTTGGCATCAATAAAAGCAGAAGATATTGCAAGTTCCTTGGCTTTCTTGACCTGTGTTTGCGTAATTTAATGCATTCCACTAATTATTAGTACAGTTACACAATTTGACGTTTGTTTTCCATTCATTAAGAGTGGAGAGAGTCGCAGTCAGTCGGTATGATACTATTTCAACTTCAAATTCTTGCTGCTTGTACTCTTTGCCCTGTTCCCAACTATTTATCGAGAGTATTTTCCAACGTAATAACTTATTATTAGCGCTACAGTGACGAACATGGCAAATTGAACACTAACAACATATACAGTTACATCAATTATTATCAAACAATAAAAACAATAAATAATAAAAACTCACTAGTGATCGATTTCCGGTCTCGTAGTACAGTCGTCAACTCGTACGACTTAACAACATGCCCGTTATCGGTTCGA